>PVJC01047287.1:0-12958 GCA_004026665.1 Murina feae
TTTTTTTAAAACTTCTTTATTGATTAAGGTATTATGTATGTGTCCTTATCTCCCCAATACCCTCTCACCCGACCCCCCCAGTTATGTCCTCATCCCCTGGTTGTCTGTGTCCATCGGTTAGGCTTATAGGCATACATACAAGTCGTTTGGTTGATCTCTCCCTCTTACCTCCACCCTTCCCTACCTTCCCTCTGAAGTTTGATGGTCTGATCGATGCTCTCTGTCTCTGGATCTGTTTTTGTTCATCAATTTATGTTGTTCAATATATTCCATAAATGAGTGAGATCATGTGATATTTATCTTTCTCCAACTGGCTTATTTCACTTGTGTAATGCTCTCCAGTTACATCCATGCTGCTGCAAATGGTAAGAACTCCTTTTTTTTTTTTTTTTTTTACTTCAGTATAGTATTCCATTGTGTAAATGTACCACAGTTTTTTAATCCACTCATCTGTTGATGGCACTTATGCTGTTTCCAAATCTTAGCTATGGTGAATTGCTGCTACGAACATAGGGATGCATATATCCTTTCTGAGTGGTGTTTTTAGTTTCTTGGGATATATTCCTAGAAGTGGGATCACTGGGTCAAATGGGAGTTCCATTTTTAGTCTTTTGAGGAAATTCCATATTGTTCTCCATAGTGGCTGCACCGGTCTACATTCCCACCAGCAGTGTATGAGGATTCCTTTTTCTCTGCATTCTCTCCAGCACTTGTCGTTTGTTGATTTGTTGATGATAGCCTTTCTGACAGGTGTGAGATGGTACTGCATTATTGTTTTGATTTGCATCTCTTGGATAATTAGTGACTTTGAGCATGTTTTCATATGTCTCTTGGCCTTCCTTCTGTTCTTCTTTCACAAAGTATCCTTTTGGGTCTGTTGCCCATTTCTTGATTGGGTTGTTTATCTTTCTTTTGTTAAGTTTTATGAGTTCCCTGGCCTCCCATCTTCTGACCAACCAATGTCTAACTTGGGCATCGAGGCAGCTTGCTAGTTTCTGCTCTTTGGGTTTTATTAATGTTATCATCAATGTTATCAATATGTTGATAACTAAATTGTGGCACAGAATTGAGTATTTTGGCACAGGGTAACAAAACCTATGTCTAACTTGGGCATCGAGGCAACATGCTACTTTCTGCCCTTCTGGTTTTATTATTGTTACCATCAGTGTGGTGAACCAATGAAATACATTGTGAACTGGGAAGTAGTCAAGATCTCCGAGAACTAAATTGTGGCACAGGATAACAAGATCCCCCTTTCCCAGAGGGATCTAATGGTGTGTATTGTTACCTGCTTGTTGAGACTGGAGGAAAAAAACATCACAGGATCAATAACTGGTTGCCAGATACTTGCCAGATACTAATTAAGTCCATTAAAAAGATTACATCTGCCTTGGCTGGCGTGACTCCATGGTTAGAATGTTGGCCTCTATACCAGAGGGTCAAAGGTCAATTCTGGTCAAGGGCACCAGAGGGTCAAAGGTTCAATTCCAGTCAAAGGCTCTTACCTGGGTTGTAGGTCTGAATCCCACCCCTGGTCAGGGTGTAGCAAGCAACCAGTTGAAGTGAGTCTGTCACATTGGTGTTTCTCCCTTTCCTCATCCTCTTCCCTTCTCCCCTCCCTTATACTCTCCCTAAAAAAATTCATTGCAAAAAAATATCCTCACTCATGGGAGAGGATTTTTTTAAAAAAAATTATATCTAGGATAGCAGATTTTGTTGGCTTCATCAACTAACTGAAATTATGGAAGTTCACTATTGCTTTCTGAGAATTAATGGTCTTTGCATTAACTAAACTAGAGAATTAAATTAGACATGTTAACATGACCAACTGCTTCTGTCGGCTTTTAATGGTAGCAATAATCCCTGTGCTTCTCCTAGGGGTGCAGTATTGCTCTTGACATACTATTCTGCATGGAAAGAGAGATGCACAGGCTCCAGGTGAACCTATTTTCTACAGCTCTTACTCTTATGTGCTGGAATCCTAATGTGCATATTTTTTCAGCTACTGAAATGTATTCAAACATTATGTGCAGGACATGGGGAAATAACCATGTAATGGGTTGAGGGTCACATATAATTGTGAGAGAGATTTAGTTGAAAATTCTTTCCATAACTCATGGCTCTAGGAGTATGATGGATTGAATACTTATATGCATGTGTGTGTGTTGGGGGAAGAGGTCTTCTCATTGCGGAAAATCCTAGATACTGCATGAGACATGATTTTCGGTATTTCATGAGTGTGAAGGAATTCAGGGAAATTTCAAAAGGTCAGGGGGAAAAAAGGAAAGGAAAATCTGTGAGGAGTTAGTAAACAAGAAACACACATGAAAGGAGGAATCCCTTCAAAGTTAGGAACCAAACTGTCACTGCTGCCAAGACACTGTGCCTAGGCCTGGTGACATGGTGGGGGTGGGAAGTTGCTAAACCTAATTTTCCAAGATTAAGTGTGGGAACCTCAAAGGTGGTTTAAATGGTGACAGGTTGGTAGCCTATCCAGACTCATGGCTGAGGGAAGTCAAATCCTCTTCGGTAAAACTATCCTTGTTTTAGGCTCTCAGGTCTTCCATTGATTCAGGTCAATCAAATATGAGCCCACAATCAAAGATAGCAAACGTGCAAAGGTACTTAATGGCATGAGTGAGCATTAGCATAGGTAATCTACAACAGATCCAGGCTTGTAAAGACTTTGGACATGGGAATCATAAAATATAATTCTATCAGATGCATTTTATGAAATAGTTAATTTCATAATGACATTTTATGAAATAGTTAACAAAATAGGAGATGGGCTAATCAAAATGTGCAAACTGCAAGGCACTATTTTAAATGTCTGGGCATACATAAAAAAGTGAAAAATATGATTTTTAGAAATTAACAATGTAGTTGTTGAAAAATAAACAGATGGGATAAGGGGCAGATAAGTTATAAGGGAAGAGAAATAGGTTAACTAGGAGACAGGCCTGAAGAAATTAACTAGAACGTAACACAGAGAAATAAAGAGGTGTAAAATATAAAAGAAATGTTAAGAGATGTGGAGGATAGAACGAAAGGGTCTAGCCCTAGCTGGTTTTGCTCAGTGGATAGAGCGTGGGCCTGCAGACTGAAGGGTTCCAAGTTCGATTCCAGTCAAGGGCATGTACCTTGGTTACGGGCACATCCCCAGTAGGAGGTGTGCAGGAGGCAGCTGATCAATGTTTCTCTCTCATCGATGTTTCTCTCTATCCTCTCCCTTCCTATCTGTAAAAATCAATAAAATATATATTTAAAAAAGAAAGAAAGAAAGAAAAGGTCTAGCATTGTGTTACTTGAAGTATGATGCATGGAACAGTAGCTAGAACCTCACTTAGGAGATTGTTAGAAATTTAAACTCAGTCTCATTGTTGACCTTGATTCTTGTAAGAATCAGAATCTGCATTGGTCAATAAATGTCCCATTTGACTCATATGTATCCAAAAATTTGAGAGGCATTGGGTGGACAAATATATAATCAGAATTCTAGAGAGAGAAAATAAAGAGATTGGAGAATAAGCAATATTTGAAGAGATAATGATTGCACATTTTTCAGAATTGATGGATAAGTTTTCAAAGTCACCCCCTCGTCCCCCCCCACACCAGCCTGCTTGCCTCCAACTGCTCCCCCTACTGGCCTGATCACCCCCAACTGCCCTCCTCTCCTGGCCTAATCACCCCTAACCACCTCTGCCTTGGCCTCACCACCATGACTTTGTCCAGAAGGATGCCTGGAAGGTCTCCTGGTCTAATTAGCATATTACCCTTTTATTAGTATTCAGTGGTTCTCAACCGTCTGGCCCTTTAAATACAGTTCCTCATGTTGTGACCCAACCATAAAATTATTTTCTTTGCTACTTCATAATGTAATGTTGCTACTGTTATGAATCGTAATGTAAATATCTGATATGAAGGATGGTCTTAAGGTGACCTCTGTGAAAGGGTCGTCTGGCTGACAAAGGGGTCATGACCCACAGGTTGAGAACCGCTGGTATAGATGATAAACTACTTCCTGGTGGGAGGTTTTTAACTGATCACTCTATCACAGTTTTTCCACTAAATTATGGATATGGATTAAAACTAAAGTAATTTTAATTTCTATGAACATGACTCTTTATTAAATTTTAAATTTAGCAAAACAAACAAACTCCTAGGCAGTGTGGTGATTACCATAGGGAAAGGGGGATAAGGGAAGGTTGAAAAGCATAAAGGCCTAGGAATAAATGATGATAGAAGGAGACCTCACTTTGGATGGTGAACACACAATACAATATACAGATGATGTATTATAGAATTCTACACTTGAAACCTATATAATTTTATTAACCAATGTCACCCCGACAAATTCAATAAAATTTAAAAAATAAAATTTAGTTACCATTAAACTTAGTATTAATTACAGTTTATCAAAACAACACATGTATTTGGTCAATCTAATTAGATACACAAAGTAATGTTCAAATTCCTCTCTTAGTGAGACAATGCTGCTTGATTTCAATTAGTTCATGTATCTAAGTGTTGCTAGAAAGACATAAGATTAAGCAGTAATTATATTCTTTTTTAAAAATATATTTTATTGATTTTTTTACAGAGAGGAAGGGAGAGAGAGAGTTAGAAACATCGATCAGCTGCCTCCTGCACCCCCCCCCCCCACTGGGAATGTGCCCGCAACCAAGGTACATGCCCTTGACTGGAATTGAACCTGGGACTCTTGAGTCCACAGGCTGACGTTCTATCCACTGAGCCAAACCAGTTAGGGCAGTAATTATATTCTTACTTGGTGTTTTATAATATGTAAATTCTGAGAAAAATTTTTTCACCCAAATTAGATGGGACTGAAAGGAGTTTTATAGAAAATCACCCACAATAAAGTTCTTTTAACACAACTTGATGATGATTTCCGAAGACAGTAAGATAATCTAAACGCTTTTTAAAAAATTGCAGTAAAATTTACATACCATTTACTATTTTTAAATGTATTTTCTGGGATTAAATACATTCACATTGTCGTGCAACAATTACCACCAACAATCTCCAGAATTTGTCATCTTCCTAAACAAACTTACATTTATGACACACAAAGTTCCCATTCCTCCCTGTGCCCACTTCCTGACAACCACCATTCTACTCTGTGGTCTCTATAAATTTGACTACCCTAGATACCTCCTATATAAGTGGAATCATACAATATTTGTCCTTTGGTGACTGGCTTATTTCACTTAGCATAATGTCTTTAAGCATAATGTCATCTATTTTATAGCATGTGTCAGAATTCCTTTCCTTTTTAAGGATGAATAATGTTTCATTGTATGTATAAGCCACAATTTGTATGTCCACTCATCTGTCCACAGGCACTTGGATTGCTTCTACCATTGACTGTTGTAAATAATTGAATTCTTCTTTAATAAGTAAATAATGGACAGTTATACTATCCAATTTCAACCTTCTGCTTCTTACTTGGTACCTATCCAAATAGTTTCTTTTAGTCTCCAGTGGGCAAATTACAAGGTAACAAGCAAACAAAAAAGCAAGTTATAAAAATTTTTATATTTCCATCTCCTTCCCTTGTTGAATGTTTGTACATTGTCTGAGGGGAATAAAATTAAATGGTCATGCCTCTGAGGTGCCAGACCGTAGGAACACTGCTGACAGCTGAGTATGTCCAAGATTTTTCAAACGAAGGAAGGATTTCACATGGCTGGGAAGTCTCCTGGCCAGCAATGCTTGCTTTTCCACATGTCCACATAAGAAATGTCCAAACCCGTGGAGAATTTTTATGAGAGTTTACTTGCGCCAAACTGGTGACATATGCCAAGGAACAAGATTTTAAATGCTCTAGAGAATAACGATTTTGCAGTTTCTTTTATGCATTTGAAATTAGGAGGAAACATATGGGAGATTTCATGGAGATGGGACAAAGTAAGGCAGAAATTGGGCTGTGGGATAGTTGACAAGATTCTATACTCTCTTGACCAGGCGTCCTCAAACTACAGCCCGCGGGCCACATGCGGCCCACCAAGGACACTTATCCAGCTCGCCGGGTGTTTTTGCCGCCTTGATTTTTTACTTCAAAATAAGGTATGTGCAGTGTGCATAGGAATTTGTTCATAGTTGTTTTTTTTTTTAAACTATAGTCTGGCCCTCCAACAGTCTGAGGGACAGTGAACTGGCCCCCTGTTTAAAATGTTTGAGGATCCCTGCTTGAGGGTGGTTACAGCTTATTTCAAAGGTTAACCTAGATGCACAGAAGCAGTGAAAAGGCTTACTTAAGGCAAAGATAAATATTTTACCAAAAAAATATGCCTGGAGTATGACTGCCCAGGATGACCTGCCCAGTTAGGAATTTGTGATCAGATCAACCTGTGAGGTTACTTTTCACAGAAGCATCCACACAAGCATCTCCTAAATGCTGACCTCCTCTACTTCGTGAATGAATCCTATCAGTCCTTGGATTCATTTTCTGTTGCTGCTCAACAAATTACTATGGATTTATGCGCTGAGAACAGCACATACCATTTATGAGTGCACACTTCTGTAGATTGGAAGTCTGGGTGAGTTCAGCTGGATCCCTGTGTTTTAAGGTCTCACAAAGCTTAAAATCGAGGTGCTGGCTGGGCTGAGTTGGGCACCTTTGTGGAGGCTCTGATAAATATTCTGCTTCCAAACTCATTCATATTATTGACAGACTCTAGTTACTTGGCTATCAGCAAGGGGTAGCTCCTAAAGGCTGCTGCGTTCTTTTCTCATCGGCTTTCTCCATCTTTAAACCAGAAACTGCACATCAGGTTCTTCTGAAAGTTTCTCTCTCTTTGTCTTGTGCTATTGCTTGGAGAAAGCTCTGATCCTAAAGGCTCATATGATTACTTCAGGCCCACCTGGATTGTCTTCCTATCTAAAGTCAGCCATGCCATACAACATAACACAATCAGGGGAATGATACCTCATCACACTTATAGTTTCTGGAGGTTAGAGCCTTCCACAGCTCACTGTGTTAGCTCCCCCCAAAATTCACATTTCTCCCAAATGCAAAATATGTCCATTTGGTTTCAAGATTCCTGAGGATCTCATTCTGTTACAGCGTCTCACAGTTGAAGAATCTGCTAAATTGGTAGGCAGTGTGGATGGAGGCAGTGGAGGGCTTTGAGCAATGAAGCCATACAATCAGAATTGCTCTTTATAAAGTTTATCCTGTGCAGAAAGAGTGTTTCACAGAATCTGACACCATTTGATTATTTAAAAGCCAGCACTCAACAAACTAGAAATAGCAGGGAACTTCCTCAACCTGATAAAGCCCATCTATGAAAAGCCCACATCATAAATGGTGAAAGTCTGGTGACTTTCCCCCTAAAATAAAGAACAAAATAAGGATGTTTGTGCTCACCACTCTATTCAGCATTGTACTGGAGGTCTAAAACAGGCAAGAAGAAGAAATAAAAGGCATCCAGATTGGAAAGGAAGAAGTAAAGCTATCTCCATTTTCAGATAATTCAGATGATTTTGTATGTATAAAATTCTAAGGAATCAACTAAATTTGTCAGATAAATGAATTCAGCAAGGTTGTAGGATACATGATTAATACACAAAATGTAATTTTATTTCTGTACTCTAGTACTGAAAAATTAAAAAATAAAATGAGGAAGCAATTTCATTTACAATAGCATCAAAAAGAATAAAATATCTAAGAATAAAATTTTAAAAAGAAGTGTAAAATTTATACTCTGAAAACTAGAAAACACTATTGGAAGAAGTTAAAGAAGAACTAAACAATAGGCAAGACATTCCATATTCATGGGCTGAAAGACATAATATGAAGATTGTAATATTCCTGAAATTAGCCCATATGTTCCAATGGAATCTCTCAAAATCCCGGCCAAGTTT
Source organism: Murina feae (assembly GCA_004026665.1). Lineage (NCBI taxonomy): Eukaryota > Metazoa > Chordata > Mammalia > Chiroptera > Vespertilionidae > Murina > Murina feae. Next base: position 7,888 of record PVJC01047287.1, read on the forward strand.
CCCCACCTCACCCCAGAAATTGACAAACTGATTCTAAAAATTTATATGAAAATGCAAAGAACCCAGAATAACCAAAATAATCTTGAAAAATAACCAAATTGGAGGATACATTTTCTGATTTTAAACTTACTACTTAGCTGCAGTAATCAAGACAGTGTAGTACTGGCATAAAGATGGACATATAGATCAACAGTGTACAAGTGAAAGTCCAGAAATAAAACCTTACCTTTATGGTCAACTGATTTTCAATAAGGTACCAAGACAATTCAATGAAGAAAGAATAGTATTTTCAACAAATGGTGCTGAGACAACTGAATATCCACATGCAAAAGAATGAAACTAAACCCTTACTTCATATCATACACAAAAATTAACTCAAAATGGATGGACCATAAATCCGAATGTAAGATGAAAGCTATAAAAATCTTGGAAGAAAGCACAAAGTTAATCTTCATGACTGGATAGTCAATGATTTCTTAGACATAAGCACATGCAACAAAAAATAATCAGATAAATTGGAATGAATCAACATGGAAAACTTGTGAGTTCAATAGACAACATCAAGAAATTGAAAACACAACCAGAGAACAGGAGAAAATATTTGCAAAGCACATATCTGATAAGGGACTTATAACCCTCACAGCTCAACAATAAAAAGGAAAGAAACCTAATTAAAACTGTGGGGAGAATTTAAGTAGACATTTCTGCAAAGAATATGTACAAATGTTCAATAAAGTACATGAAATTAATCATTAGGGAAATACAAAGCAAAATCATGAGTAATGCTTTATACCTGCTAGGATGATTACAATAAAAAGGTAGGTAATAATGTATTGGCAAGAATGAGAGATTAGGCAAGTCCACAGTGACAGAAATTAGATTAGGGGTTTCTGTGACTAGGCGTGGGGGGAAATGGGAGTAACTGCTAATGGGTGTGAAGTTTTTTTAGGGATGATGAAAATGTTTGTAATTAGATAATGGTGAAGGTTGCCCAAGTCTGTGACTATGCTAAAAACCATTGAATGGTACACTTTAAAACTGTGAGCATTATGGAGTGTGAATTATATCTCAACAAAGGTGTTACTAAGATAAAAAGATAGCTTAGCTTGGCATCTGTCTGTGAGTGAATCAGGGTGGATGAAGGAAGTAGAATAGAAAGTTAATAATAGACTATTGATTAAGTTCAGTGTCAGTGATTCCAAGGGGTGGGGGAAGGAATGCAAGAATCGTAACCAAAGGTAGACTTAAAGCATGTAGCAACTCAATAGTAAGAGGAATGAAAAAGAAAATAATTAATATGCTTTGTTTCGGGGTAACTCAGGGAATGGTTATGCTACGGAGAAGTCAGTGAGAGGCTGGCTGGAATGGAGGGGAGGAGGCAAGATGATGTTGGGTTTAGAGATCCAAGTGGAATGTGAAAGAGTAAAAGCCACTAAGTGCCCTTACTTAAAACAACAGGTAACATTTATATAGAACTCGGTACATGTCAAAACACATGATTAATTGAATTTAACCCTTACAGCAACTGTAAGGTAGGGACTACAAAGATCTCCATTTTGCAAATGAAGAAACTGAGGCACTGAGAACTTAAATTACTGCCCAAGGTGGATTATGAACTTATGCTCTTAACTTCTATCCCCGTACAGCCTTTCTAGACAACAGACAGTAGGCATTATGTAAATAACATCAGTCTCCTGAGTTCACAGTTACTATTCTCTGTGTACAAACCCCAGACTCATCGTCATTAAGTATTTTAGTGTTGATTTATGTAACTTGATTTTGGAATCTATCTGAAAATGAAACCAGCCATCTTGTTGGCAACTAAAGTGTTGTCATGGATGTCTGGCACTTCAGGCAGATGTGAAGGGCACATTCTAGAGGGATTCCTGTATCAGCCAACAGCAGGCCTGATGTCTTCTCATATCCCTTCTGAGAAACTGCCTTCATTGGTGAAAGAAATCTTGCTCTGTTGGACTCCCTATGACTTCTGTAATGTATGCAGAGAACTGTGTTTCTGAGAGCTGGAGATTCTACTTCGAGGCATTTTGCAGCCATCTTTCTGGCATAATTCCTAAGGTTTAATTTGCTAAAGTAATTGTTTTTCTAATAATAGTGGCTCACTGTATTCTCCTGATATTTAAAACGACTTACCTCTGTCACTCACTATGAGATAATGTATTTCCTTTACCTCCTGTTTCAAAGGAGGTTACACTGTCTGGTGTGTTTTCCTGTGAATGAGGGGTTTGGGGAAAGGCAGGCATGCACAGCCCGCTGGCCCTCGCAGGGCTGCGTAAGAGTGTGCTTTGAGGCTGGACCATCTCCTTATGCAGAGATAATAAGCCCTTCACAGCTCGTGCTGGGCAGAGCGCCTTGTCTGGGAATCTCTTCCCTGTCCTGGGTTTGATGTGTACTTCTCTGTAGTGCGTAGAGTGTGTGCATATGGCACCCCACTGCTATATCTGTTCCTTGCAGGGAGAAAAGGGGGTTCTTCACCTAGCACAAGAGGGTTCTATGCAGTCCTGTGTCAGCTGTACACTGGCCCTGTGGGATCAAAGCTCACTGTGGAGGCTGATCTTACTGTTCCTTCTTGTGTGAGTAAAGTTCCATCCAGTTTCTGTGGGAGTTGTGTGTTTCTTGGCAACTCTGACACATGCAAACCAGGCAGTGGGTTGACATCGGGATTGCTGCTTCTGGTGGTGAAATCCTCAATGCAGTGGGATCCTTCTGTGAGGGTAGTAACAGGTGTCACTGGCTTAACAAGAGCCAGAACTCTTACCAGCTGAAGATGCAAAAGACCAAACTCTAAGACTATTAGGCTAGTGGTCAAGCCTTCAAGAGCTACAAATCAAAATCCAATAGTACTGCTTTTAAAATATTGATAAGCAAAAAGAAAAGCCACTTGAAATCCTTCACTAAAATACAATCACTGATAAAGATTCTGGGCTTATCTTTCCAGGTTTTTTTTTTTCTTCCTTTGTAAAAAATACAATTTTTAAAAAGTTGTAGATTTACAGAAAAGTTGCAAGGAAACTGTATAGAGATTTTCATATGCCCTCTATCGAGTTTTCCTGTTATTGATATCTTGTATTAGTATAGTATATTTGTTGTAATTAATATATTATTATTAACTAACTAATATACTTTATTCAGATTTACTTAGTTTTTACCTAATGTCCTTTCTCTGTTTCAGTGTCTCAACCAGGATGCCACATTATATTTAGCTGGCATGTCTTCTTAGGTTCCTCTGTGACAGTTTCTCAGTAATGATCAAGCATTTTGTAGAATATTTATTGATTAGACTTATGTGATGTTTTTCTGGGATTATGGGTTTTCAGAAAATAAGACCATGGAAGTGAAATGCCATTTTGATCCCATCATATACACCTTGCTTATTAATGTTGGTGTTAACCTTGATTGCCTGGGTAGGTCATGTTTGTGCCCCTGTCAAGTAATTCTTTTCTCTCCCCTTCCCTGTACTCTTCGGAAGAAAATCTCTATGTACAACCCAAACTTATGGAGTGGGGCATGTGAATTATTTGGGAATTTCTGTATGGGAGACTTGTATTTATTTATTTATATATGAACTCTGGATATGTATTTTATGCTTTGCATTATTATCCAATACTGCTTTCTTTTCTTTTTTAAAATTTAGAGTGAAAAGCCCTAATTTTGCTATTGCATGCCATGCATTGTGTTTTTTTACTATTTCCTCTGAGCTAATCAAAGGGTATGAGGACATCCACCAGGGCACTGCATAAAATATGAAACACTTTAGGATTTGTATATTATCCTTGTGCAGGGCCTTGCTAATCTTCTCTGTATCACTCTAATTTTAGTATCTGTGCTGCCAAGGTGAGCAAGCTTTATTTTCTTGCTAAGTATTTCCAGCTTGTTTGAGTACTTTCTTACTTTCGGGTGCTGCCAAATGGTCTAGGATCATCTTCACGGCTTTGATCGTTGTCAGCCATGTCTCCAAGGAGCTCTGGCCCTTTTATTAGGGAACTAGTGACCTGGTGCACAAATTCGTGCACATTAAAAGGAAATTAATTAGAAGGTGGCCAGTGGGGTGGGACAGGGCGAGACGGGCCAAACACAACCTGGATTCAACCTCCCGTGGTCCCTCCCTGGCCAGCTGCACCTAGGGCGGCACTGCGGCTTGAAAGGTGTCTACAGAGTGAGCGGGGTCCCTCTGGCAGGTGGGGTGCCTTGGCCTGGCCTGCCAGGATTGGGCTGAAATGGGATTGGGCTGAAATGGGCTCCCCAACATCCCCTGAGGGGTCCTAGAGTGTGAGAGGGCACTTTGCAGAGTTGCTGTTGTCCAGGGTGTGGAATGCAAACACAAGTGTGAAGTAAACCAGATTCAGGGCCGACAGTGCCCTAGCAACAACATAACCCATGGCCAAAAGGGGAATTGTGTGGCCCCTCAAAGAATTGGGCTCCCTCCTTACGGTTTTGGAGTGCATCACCTGATGGAGAACCACTGCTGCCAAGTCACTGCAGCTCAGCAGCTCCTGTGTTGAGGGTCTGCCCCCTGGTGGTCAGTGCATGTGATAGTGGTGATAGTGAGTGGTCAGACAGAAGTAAGGACACTTAGTGTATTAGCCTTTTATATATATAATATATATCTGGATGTTAGGTGTGCTCGTTTATACTAGGCTGTTTTTGTTTCATGTCCTTTCAGCTAACAGAGCAAGGACGTATGGCTCAGTTTTAGTATCTACATATAGCAGAGTCAGAATTGCTTAGAGGCAGTCCTATAGGAAACAACTTCATTAACCAGATTACAGTATTCATATGTATTTCTTTTGTCTTTATTCTTCTTGTTTTCACTCATTTCTAAAATTACTTTGTCAACAGCTTCTCTCCACTACTTTCAGTGAAATTTTTTAATACCTTAATGATAAAATTAGGTTCTGCATTCAATTTTGAGATCCCCAACACCTCCTAAGTGATTTTTAAGAAATGCTTGCATGTGTTGAGGTTTACTGTTTGTGCTGTAAAGCCTCATGGGTTTTGACAATGTGTTATGCATACACCATTGCATTTTCATATAGAATAGTTTCACTGTCCC
>PVJC01047288.1:0-12967 GCA_004026665.1 Murina feae
GAATGTTTGTGCACCTGGCCTCTAGTCTGTATATATAAAAACCCAGTGACCATTACAGCAGAACAAGTGGAACAACCAGAATGACCCATCTCTATGATGCACACTGACCACCAGGGTGCAGACGCTCAATGCAGGAGCTGCCACCTGGTAGTCAGTGCACTCCCATAGTGGGAGCACCACTCATCCAAAAGCTAGGTTCACTGCTAGCGAGTGCAGCGGCAGTGACGGGAGCCTCTCCCACCTCCACGGCAGCTCTAAGGAGCAGTGAGCCAAGCAGTAAGTAGTGAGCATGCGAGCAGTAAGGAGCGAGCAGTCAGGCGGTTAGGAGGGAGCAGGCATGAGGTTAGGAGCAAGCAGGCTGGTGGTTAGGAGAGAGGGGTCCTGGATTGTGGGAGGGTACAGGCCAGGCTGAAGAACATCCTGCCTCGTGCACTGATTTTGTGCACTGGGCCTCTAGTCAATAAATAAACAAACAACAGAGTTGGCAGGGATGTTCAGAAAAAGAAAACCTTGTGCACTGGAATGTAGATTGAACATAGATTCATTTGAACATAGATTGCTGCAGCCACTATGATACAGTACAGTGTTACCTCAGAAAATAAAATATGACTTATGGCCCAACAATTCCATTTCTGAGAATTTATCTGAAAAAAATTCAAAAAAAATAATTTGAGAGAATATATGCACCCTTATATTCACTGCAGCATTATTTACAATAACTAATATCTGGAAATAACCAAGTGTCCATCAGTAGGTGAATGGATAAAAAGGTATACTATATTTACACATTGGAATACTACTCAGCCATAAAAAGGAAGAAAAATTTACTCTTTGTAACACTATGGACGGACTTGAAGAACGTTATACTAGGTGAAACAAGCCAGTCAGAGAAAGATAAATACCACATCGTTTCACTCATATGTGGAATTTAATGAACAAATCAAACTATCAAGCAAAATAAAGACAGATTCTTAGATAGATAACAGGTAGGCAGACATTTCTGGGAGACGAGGGTGTTGGGAGGGTGGAAAACTTGAGCAAAAAAAGAAAAAAGAAAACTAATGGACAGAGACAACAGTGTGCTATTTGTGGTGGGAGGAGGTGGGTAGAGGTGGAGATGGCAAAAGATATGGGGGCATAAATGGTGATAAAAAAGCAAAAGAAAAAATTAAGAAAGAAAAAAGAAAAATAAATAAAACTGAGTTAAGCAATTATAAAGCAAACATATTCTGTGTCACTCAATAGAAATTTGATTCCAAATTATAGTTTCTGTAACAGGGAGAAGTTCAATGGCAGATTTTGGTGAATTTTATATGTTTTTTACAGATCTAAGTGGCCTTTATATATCTTCACAGAGATACCAAATTTAAATCCCCAGGGGAATCAACTAAATATGTAATTTTAGAAGAATTATTGTGTTTTAGCTATATATATTATTTAAGAGAGGAAGGAAGAGGGAAAGATAGAAACATCAATGATGAGAGAATCATTGATGGGCTGTCTTCTGCACGCCTCCCACTGGGGATGGAGCCTGCAACCTGGCCTTGTGCTTTGACCAGGAATCAAATTGTGACCTCCTGGTTCATAGCTGGACGCTCAACCACTGAGCCACGCTGGCCGGGCATAGCTGCAAATATTTTTAAAGGGATACACATAAAGAGTAACGCAAATACATTAGCTTCAGTAACGATTGACCAAATGACTCAGCAGCACTGCTGAATCCTGCTTTCGTTCAATCCTCACTGAGCCGTCCTACATAGATCCCAGGTCTCTTTCATTAAAGCCTCTGGAACATAACTTTCTGTTCATGTCCAGCAGGACAGGGAAAGAATGTTTGTCTTCACATTGCCTTCAACACTCCTGTGGTTGCCTGGTCCAGAGAGGGTTTCCCTGTGCACTACCAAAATCATCACTTGCTAGCATAATTGATTTATCTTTATTTATTTTGTACCAAGTCCCATCCTCCTCTCTACTGAAAGTAGCAGGTGAGGACTTCTCCTCTAGAATCACATGAGACCTTAAGTGGAAATTGGAGTTGGTAGAAAGGAGAAGGCAGCATCTATTTCTACAATAGGCACTATTTAACAAGTCATATGTTACTATGGCCACACTCATTACCGAAATCAAAACACCTTTTATTCATAAAAGGGATGCTCAATTCATATAATCTTTGTGCCTTATCCAGTACAATATAGTCCAGAGTGTCACTATACTCAATGATCTCTAAGCATGCCACATTCTGAATGAGGAAAGGAATCAGGGATTCAGAGAGGCAAAATTATTTGTCTAAAACCAGAAGAGATGGTGGCAGGTTGGCGCCGAGTTCATTTTATTCCCATTCAGATCCTCTTATATTAATTTCTCTTGAGAATTATGTGGAAGCAGTGAATGCAAGGTAGAATTTTTCTTGTTATAGTTGGTGAGAGCAAAATCACTTTTATCTTTTCATTACCAATGGGAACTAGAGTTTCAAATGATAAAACCCTCCCATAATGGTTTCCTAGCTCAGAAATAGCTCTACGTATAACTTTTCAAGTTAAGAGCATTCCATTAAAAAGAATGAAACCAGATGCACTTTTTAAAGAAATGCAAGCAATCATTATGAAAACCTCTGAACTTAGAAATTAAGTTGCGTTAGTAGAGGTTCCATTATAAAAACACATTATTCTTTACTTGAAGATTAACTGGTGTAAGGAGAAGAAAGGATGTTCCATTAAACTGCTCACTCTGATAGCTGAGTGTAAGAGCACTACTTTGGGAAAGACATGCACTATTTCATAACACTGAAAAATAAATGAATCTTGAGCACCAGTCCCCAACCTTTATGGAAATGTCTAGAGAAAATTTATCATAATTTGTTTCATTTTGAGATTTCTTCTAGTCTTCCTCTCAGGTTCAGCTGAAATTCTACTTCCCCGTGAAATGTCTTTAAAATTTTATTTTAACTGGTAAATCCAAACCACTCTAATCTCTCACATAACTAAGCATTGGTTACACTTGGAAATGGTGTCACACAGGTTGCCATTTAAATGTTCCCTATTGACCTTGTAGAACAAATTCTTAGTTCTAGAGGATGATCATAAATTATTCCATCTTAGAGACACTGCACTGTATCTCTTTCCATCCCAACTGCTCTTAGATTTGCACAATATTTAGAACTTCATGTATATGGTGAATGACGAATTGAATACAAAGAAAGGGAAATTATGGGTGGAAATATGATTATTTTGTGATATTTATTTTAATTTGTGACTTGAGAGAAATGAATGCATTCAATGCTCTGCGACAAAAATGGATAAGCCTCTTTTAACTAAAAAAAACCTTGAAACTGTCTTCTGGGCATGTATATACTTAAAGTATTTTCCAAAATTGGAAAATACAATGCACATGTAGAAATGTGCATAAAATATATTGTGGACTTTAATTATTTAAAACTAAACACTTGAATAACAGCCTTCCTTGAGAAGAAATAAAATATTGTTAGCATCCCCAACATCATACATGTCCCTTCCCATCCCAAACCTTCTCTTCCTAGTAACATTTAAATTCTACTTTCCACCCTTATTTTTCTCATTATTTTTGGCACATGAGTGTGCATGACTGAACACTACCAGCATGCATTGTTTTCTGCCTCTCTTCTTTTGATCCACTTCTGAGATAAAAATCAAAAGTTTATGTCACTGTGGTTTGTTCATTTCCTGGTTGTATAGTATACTGTAAGTACGCATATACCACAATTTATTGATATATTCTACAGTCATTAGACATGTGGATTGTTTCCAAATTTAGACTATCATAAACATTCAACATTCTTCCACATGTCTCACAGAGTACATGTATATGAAATTTTGAAGGTTTCCTGCTTAAGGCTGCTTTTCTCAACAGAGGCATATTGGATATTTTGGGTTGGATAATGCTGTTTTCTGGGGGCCATTCTGTGAATTATAGAACATTTAGTTACATCTTTGTTCTCTATCCAAGGTAGTGATTCCCACTTCATTACCATACTCCCTATCCCACTCCCATTGTAAAAAATCAAAAATGTCTTCAGATATTGACAGATTTCCTGATGGGAGAGGAACCATTGCATATCCTATCTAATAAAAGATTAATATGCAAATTAAGCATCACTCCATCACAAAGATGGCCACCACCATGGCCACAAGATGGCGGTGCCCACAGCCACAAGATGGGCAGCTCCCATAGCCATATCCTATCTAATAAAAGAGTAATATGCAAATTAGGTGTCACTCAATCACAAAGATGACCACCTCCATGGCCACAAGATGGCCTCCCCCATAGCCACAAGATGGCGGTGTCCAGTCCAGCTCAGCCCCACCACTGAAGTGGTCAGACCTGTTAGAGAGGCAGGTGGTGAGGGAGATGGGGGCAGGAGGGGTGGAACAGGCAATCAGAGGCGATTGGGTCCCCTGACCAGGCCAGAGGCATTCACCAGAGACCTCAGGCATGGACAAGGGCAGAGCCAGTGATTGGAGGAGGAAGGGGCAGAGCTGGTGATCAGAGGGGTATGAAGGTGTCCTACCCAGGCATAAGGCCTAGGCCAGAGGCCTCAGGCCTGGGCAGTGGTAAGGCCGAAGATTGAAGGGGACTGGACTCCACAGAGCCAGCGATCAGAGGGGCAGGGGCAGAGCCTGGGATTGCAGGGTTCTGGGCACTGGTGGAGCAGGCAAAGGAGGGGTCTGGGGGTCCCCTGCCCAGGCCTGCAGCCTTGGCCATAGGCTACAGTGGGGCAGAGGAGGAGCTGGCAATCTCAGGGACTGGGCAGTGGCAAAGCCAGTGATCATAGAAGCCTGGGCTCTGTGAAGCCAGCGATTAGAGAGGCTGGAGGGTCTTCTGCCTAGTCCTACAGCCTCAGGCAGAGACTGCAAGCCTGGGTGGGGTCAGAGCCAGGGGACCTGGGGGTCACAGGGATCTGGAGGTCCCCTTCCCAGGCCTGCATCTTTGGCCAGAGGTTACAGGCCTGGGCAGGGGTGAAGTTGGGTTTGGAGGGGCAGGGGTGGAGCCGGTGATAGGAGTGAACTACAGAGGAAACACCTTTTCTTACTGCTCATTGGCTAAGCTCCATGTATGCCACTGGTAATATTCTCAGTAACTTGGGTAATAAGAATCCCTAAAGGTGATCTAGGGTTTTTCCACCATACTCTTGGAGAAAAAAAATAAAGGTCCACTGCTGGAGGGCTAAGAAATGTCATATCCTGCCCTAGCTAGTTTGGCTCACTGCATAATGCCTCAGCCTGCTGACTGCAGGGTCTGGGTTCAGTTCTGACCAAGGGCATGTACCTACCTTGCAGGCTTCTCCCTGGCCTGGGCTCAGGTCAGGGCATATGTAGGAGGCAACCAATTGAAGTGTTCCTCTCACTTTGATATTTCTCTCTGTCTTTTCCTTTCTCTTCCACATTCTTTAAAAATCAATGGAAACATATCCTCAGTTGAACCAATTGAAGTTTCTCTCACTTTGATATTTCTCTCTGTCTTTCCCTTTCTCTTCCACATTCTTTAAAAATCAATGGAAACATATCCTCAGTTGAGGATAAAAAAGAAAGAAATGTCATATCCTATGAAAGACACATCTTGAAAATGCCTAAAGAAAGTTGTCATTTCCTCAAGGTGAAGGGACTGGAGTCCCTTCATCAAGGTGTTGATGAAAACACTTTGGTGGCTTTGGTGACTTGTAGTGGCTGCAGCAGCGGGGTGATGGGGCTGGTTTCTTCCCCTGATTAGCCTGCTCACCTCCCACAAAGGGAGGCCAGACTGTGACTTAGGCCCGCTTCCCAAGGGGAGTAGGGAGTGGGCTTAAGCCATCAGTAGGACACCCCCTGAGGGCTCCCAATATGTGAGAGTGTGCAGGCTGGGCTGAGGAACCCCCACCAGTGCACAAATTTTGTGCACCAGGCCCCTATTAGTTAAGAAACACTAACCGAGGAGTATGTCCAGTTTTTGTAAATAATAGCCAATTTTTTTTTTCAAAGCAGAATTTCCCATTTTCCGTGCACCTGATATTTCTAGGGATGTCATAGCAAAATCATAGACTACGTGGGTTAAACAACATAGCTTTATTTTCTTAGGTTCTGGGGACAGACATTCCAATGCCAAGGTGTCTGCAGGCTTTGGTCTCCTGAGGTTTCTTTCCGTGACTTGCAGGTGGCCATTTACTCAGTGTGTCCTCACATGGCCTTTCTTTTCTGTGCAGGGGTACCTCTTCCTCTTCTTTTAAGAACATAACTCCTATTGGATTCGGACCTTACTATTATGACCTGATTTAACTTTAATTACTTCTTTAAGGGTCCTACATCCAGATATAGTGACATTTGAGGTTAGAGTCTTAAACATATGAAGTTTTAAGACAACATAATTCAATTTATAACATTTGGTATCACCAGTTCTTCCATCTTTGCAGTTCCTGAGATGTGTCTTGTATCCTTGATAATTAATGAGTTCAGCACTTTATCAAAAGTCAGTTGGCCATGAAAATTGTCAAGGTGTGAAGTTTCTGTTCAAGTTTTTTAGCCAATTTTTAAAAATTATTTTTTGTTATTGATTTGTTAAAGTTGTTTAAACATTTCCTTTGTCAATTACTACCATTTCAGGTGTCTTCTCCCACTGTGGGGCTTTGATTTTCACTCTCTTAATGGCTTGATTGGCAAAGTAAAATTTACACTTTCAATCAATTACTCTGACCTGTATTTTGTGTATGTGGCACATAGTGTGAAGTTGGGGTCAAGTTTTAATTTTTCTTTGTCAATGTCAAATTGACCAACACTATTTAGTAAAAGACCGGCCAGAACATTGTTCTGTTGTGCCAACTTTGTCATAACTGAAATTACTCTGTGTCCTATTTCAGAAACATGCTATATATTCACTTATAATTCCTTGGAGGATAAAGCCTCTTGGACACGCTTTGAACAACATTCAGCACCTACTGCTAGGCCGAAGTACTTTAGGCAACACAATTAGGATGAGAAATATGATAAATTACTAAGAGATTCTGTTGTTCTTTTAAATGCTCAGTCTCTGAGCTCAGGGTTCTGGTTTATTTCAGCAGCATCCAACAAAAGTTAAATTCCTAACAATTGGAAACTGCATGGAAATTCCATCGCCAGAGATTAGTAGTAAACCAAATAATTACAGGTCAACTTACATGCCATAAAAGGGCTTTAGAGAGGTGTCTGGAGCTCACATTATGTCAGATATTAACAAAGTAAGGATATTTTAAAATAATTTTGATGTTTCCTAGGCACCAATTATGTGTTGTGTTAGTTCTTAACATACATAAGTCTATTTCAAATCCTCAAAGCATCCCAGTAAACTGGGACATGTTACTAGGTCTACTAATTTGATAAGAAACCTGTGTGCCCAAAGTTTCCCAGCTAGTAGTACTAAAGTCAGGATTTGAATTATTTTCCATCTGAATCCAGAAACTGCAGACTTGACCAGTAATTATAATGTATCTGGACTGATGTAGAAAAGCCTAGGCAGACTGAGGAAACTTTTTCCTGCCAAGGGCCATTTGGATATTTATAATATCATTTGTGGCCCATACAATATTATGCACTTAAAAATTAGCCTGCTATATTTGGTCAAACATTTAATTAACCCACCCTGAATGCCTTGGCAGGGCCAGACCAAATCATTTCACCACCCCTGGCCTAGAGGAAGCCATATTAAGTATGTTCAATATTTGAAGTTTTCTCAATGGGAAGCATTATAGTGCTCCAAGAGTTAAAGAACAACTGTTAAAGTTTTTAGGAAAATATTCACATTTGAACAATTATTCTTCTGAAAAATAGAACAGTTTCCTTGAGGCTCAAGAGTTTTCTAGCTTTAGCTGGTTTGGCTAAGTGGATAGAGTGTTGGCCTGTGGACCGAAGGGTCTTGAGTTTGATTCCATCAAGAGCACATAACCTCAGTTGCAGGCTCTTCCTGGCCCAGTCCCTGGTCTGAGGGCATGCAGGAGGCAACCAATCAGTGTGCTTCTCTCACATTGATATTTCTGTCTTTACCTCTCTCTTCCACTCTCTTACAAAATTCAATGGAAAAATATCCTCAGGTGAAGATTTAAAAGAAGTAGTTTTCTAGCACTGATGACATTTAAATTTAAAAGCTAGGAATTCTCGATTGGATAGGATGTTGGAGTAGAAGACTTTCAAATGTTCCTCCAGATAAAACATATTGACACTTATATTAGTAAATATCTATCTTATTATTATACTAGGGGCCCGGTGCATGAAATTCATGCATGGGGGGAGGGTGGGGATCCCTCAGCCCAGCCTGCCCCCTCTCACAGTCTGGAACCCCTCAGTGGATGTCCTATGATGGCCCCAGTCTGCCAGGAGCCTTTTGTGTGTGTGTGTGTGTGTGTGGCCACTGGGTTCCTGCCCCCAGCTGCATCTGAGGCTCAGAGCAGTCCTCCTGTGTGTGTCTACCTGCTGGGGGCCTGCCCCCAGGCACACCGTGGAGGCTTGGAGCAGGCACCCCCTCTATGTTGATCTCTCAGACTCTTGCCCTCCCCTGCATGTTGCTCTCTCTTTTGAGCTTGGCCAGGGCTGGGTGCTGCCTGCCTCCCAAGCTTGCCTACTGCCCATCTTCCTCCAGCCACCAGGAAGCAGGGAAAACCCCACCTCGTGGCCAGGCCAGCCTTTTCCTGCTCCTTGCTCCCCGGAAGGGACCTGGGGAGCCTCCAAGCAGGCCCCCAGCCCCCAAGAGCTTGCTTTCCCGCTCCCCAGTGCCCCCCCAAAGGGCCTGGGGAGCCACCAAGCAGGCCGCTGACTCTTTCCCACTCACCAGTGCCCTGCTGCCTTTCTTTACCACTCCCCGGTGCCGCCAAGGAGTCTGGGGAGCTGCCAAGCAGAACCCTGGACACTTCAGCCCTTGCTTTCCTGCTCCCCAGTGCCCTGCAAAGGGCCTGGGAAGCCGCCAAGCAGGCCGAGACCCCCCGTCGCCTCTTTCCCACTCACCAGTACCCTGCTGCCTTGCTTTCCCAGTCCTCAATGCCCTTCAAAGGGCCTGGGCAGCCACCATGCAGGACCCTGACCCTTGCTGCCTCTTTTCTGCTCCCCAGTGCCCTGCAAGGGGCCTGGGCAGCCGCCAAGCAGGCCGAGACCCCCCGCCGCCTCTTTCCTGCTCCCTGATGCCCCTCAAATGGCCTGGGCAGCCACCAAGCAGGCCGCCAACCCTGCTGCCTCTTTCCCACTCATGGGTCCTGGGTCCTGTGCTGTTCCGCCCTGCAGCCGCTCTGTGCACTTGGGAGGTCCCTCAGCCCGGCCTGTGCCCTCTCACAGTCTGGGACCCCTCTGGGGATGTCCACCTGCTGGCGTGCCTGACCAGGCTGAGTGACGGGCTGATGGCTGTCTCCAGGCTGGCCAAGCCCCCCAGGAACATCCCTCACCCCATTGGGTTGTGGCCAGCGTGGGCGACGGGCTGATTAGCGCTTTCAGGCTTTCAGGCTGCCCACAGCTCCCATTGACCCAATGTCCCTGGCTGGACGCAGGTTTCTGGGGTTTGTTTATCTTCTATAATTGATACACTGTTCCTTTAAGGCGGCCTATTAACTACTAACGAAGCCTCCTCTCTGCTTCACCTCGCCATGTCTATAATGACACAATGTTACTCTTAGGCCTGCTGTTTCCTTCAGCTCCCGAGGATTCTATGATCATTATATTGTTGCAAACATGTGTTTTGCTTGAGCCAGTTTAAGCAGAGAGGGCTGCAGTTTCACTTTCACTCTTGCTGCAATGGAAGCTGCCGTTTACTCAAGTCCATGAGTGGCGGCCTCCATGTTGGCTGGGCTAATTTGCATACAGCCGCTCTGATTGGCTGGTGGGCATGGCTTACCCCGTCTCGGAGAAACAGTTAATTTCAATATTACGCTTTTATTAGTTAAGATTTTACTTAACTCCTTTTTGTGCATGAAGATCGTATTAAAGAAAGATAAGATATTCACCATCTACTAGTCCTAGTATGGATCCATGGTTGAGCATGAACCAAGAGGTCACCAGTTCAATTTACAGTCAAGGCATATGCCTGGGTTGCAGACCAGATCACCATGCAGGGGGTGTGCAGGAGGCAGTCAATAAATATTTCTCTCTCATCAATGTTTCTATCTTTCTATCCCTCTTCCCTCCTTTCTCTGTAAAAAAAATCAATAAAAAACATTTAAGAAGAAGAGAGCTACCTTTTTATTTTAATATATAGAATTAACTAATATGAATAGTAGCTTATAAATGTAGTGGACAAAGTTAATAATATCTGCTCTACATGACTTCTGTTATCAAAAATAATTTTTTAAATTACATCTTTATGTAAATGAGCAACAATGGAGTCTCACTTTTTCAGTTTGATTGTACAGTTTACAACATATATAATATGTAAAATAAAAATCCATACCCCACACCATTTTTATCATACTTATGTTAGAAAGTTAATTTTGATTAATGTACTGATCATTACATTAATCTGCTCTTAGTAAAGCAGAATTCTGGTTCAAAGGAGTACCACAAAGCAACAGCCCTACACAGTTTTTCTCTAACTTCCGAATCCATGAGGATGACAGATATCTAATCTAATAAAAGAGTAATATGCAAATTGGTGTCAATGTGCTATACCTAACCCACGCCCACCAGCCAATTAAAGTGACTATATGCAAATTAACCCAGTCAAGATGGCGGCTGGCAGCCATGGCACTAGAGCAAACCGGAGGTTTCCATTGCACCAGCGATGGAGGAAACTGCCTACCTAGGCTGGCTGGGCCTCTGCTCAAGGCAACAAAGTTTTAATTACAGAAGATAAATAAACCCCAGAAACCGGATTCCAGCCAGCTTTGCTGGGACCTTGGGTCAATGGGAGCTGTGGGCAGCCTGAAAATGGCCCTCAGACCCTCACCTAGGCTGGCCAGGCACCCCAGTAGGAACCTGAACCCTGAAGGCACTGTGGGCAGCCTGAAAACAGCCATCAGCCCCTCACCCAGGCTGGTTAGGCATGCCAGCATGTGGACATTCCCCGAGGGGTCCCAGACTTTGAGAGGGCACAGGCCAGGCTGAGGGACCCCCCTGAGTGCACAAATTTTTGTGCACTGGGCCCCTAGTGACATAAATAAAAGTTTAAACTCTCAAGCATTTCTGAACATTGCTGATATTGTGAATTTTCTCAAAAAATTATAATCTATACGTTTACACTGCTCTGGTTATTCATTTGCTGTTGTAACTATACAGAGTGTCTCTGATAGGATTGCCATAGACTATATTATTGTAACAAGCAACTGCAGCATCTAAGTATGTTTATAAAAAATGTATCACTTACACAGCGATTGTTGTACACCGAGTCTTCACTACAGGACAGCTCTTTCCTTTTCAGTAACTAGACTTGAGTCAGTATTACATTTTTTGATTCATTACCTCAAATGCGGCCATAGGAATACAGGCATATGTCTTGACTGTAAATCGAACTGGTGACCTCTTGGTTCATGGGTGGATGCTCAACCACGGAGCCATACTGGGACTAGTAGAAGGTGAGAATATCTTATCTTTCTTTAACACAATCTTCATTGTAATGTGTGTCAATTGTAATGTGTGTCAATTATAATTACATATGCAATTCAATAATTAGTTCCAGAACTTGATAATAAAAACATTTTATAAAGGAGGATGCCTCTATTTTATCTTAAATATTAAAATGAGGTCAAAGTTTGGGAATTTGACTGTTTTAAGTTTGACAATAAAAATTTCATCAATAGTATGTTTACTGTGCTTGAACATTAAAAAGAACTACAAGGGATTTTAACTATTAAGTTTTGTGCATTCAGAAAGAAATGACCACATTAGCAGTTAGAAGCATTAAGCATGAAATATAATCATTAATTCTTAGGAAAGACATACTCTTTAGGGTTACGTTCAATGAATTATACTCATTATAAATAATAACCACATTAATTAAGGTCAGAATCATTAGACAAAATATACGCTGGTTGGACAACAAATTTAATTTTTTCATTTGACAAAGTTCAATTAAACTGTCATTCTGTATTATTTTTAAAAACATTCTCACTGAGTGCTAATAGATAATACTATGCGAATGCAATTTAGGTACTTTTTATTTTTTGTATTAAAGAGACAACTTGTTTAGATTATTTAAGACATAAAATGCTATGTGCCACAATATACATGATGATTAAAAAATAAAATGATTTATTTTAATAACAGAATATCATTCCAGTAAAGTAAAATCTAGTGAAGGTGCGTAATCCCACTCTGGATCTCAGACCTGATTGATTCGGAATTTAGAGTTTTCCTAATTTGAGAAGAGTGATATGGTAATCAGAAAGAACTTCACAACTAAACACCTTGAAATGTCCACAGCAAAAATAAGAATACTCAATCTAAATGTCACACATAAAGGATATACATTACCTCACGTCCGTGTGAGACAGGTTTTTACTCCATGAGTTCAGTTCAGGTCAGGTTTGCCAACAAATGAATTTAAAAAACACACACAAAAAATAAAAATAAAAAACCCTCTGGATTTTCTGGGATTTATATATTTTAGAATAATGAATAAAAATGTGAATTAATTCATTTGTAACTGCTATCTATTATATATACAAATAAATGCATACATATTATTTCAGCTACATAGAAGGTAGTGATCAAATTATATATTTGGTCAGTGAATTGGATTGGCCTTGGTACCAACCATATCAGTAAATCTAAGCCTTCTTCACTCTTCCAAAGGAGAACCTGGAACTACACTTCCAAGAACCCCACCCCACCCTCTCAACCTCCCAACCCCCCCTACTCCCTCCACCCCCACACACACTTTTTACCATGAAGAAACAAGTATGCAGCATTTGGAACTTGGGAGAGATAGAAAGGTTATTATTCTGAAGCAAGTTAGTGTGAAAATGGATGACCTAGGTAAAGTTCAAGGTGATTGGTAAGCACCTGTAAATCACGCC
>PVJC01047289.1:0-12957 GCA_004026665.1 Murina feae
TTCTCCCTCCTTCCCTCTCCCTCTCTCTCTCTTTCTTTCTCTCTCACTCTAAGGTCAATGAACATATCCTCAAATGAGGATAAAAAATAAATTAAAAAAAAAAAGACTTGAGCAAACACAGTTTCTAACAGCTCAAGGCCACATTCCTAGGATGGCCCTAGCCCCTTTAAAGTGCCTGCCTGAGAAAATGCAAGGCTGCCAAAATAATCAACTATTTGTTCCAGCCGACACCTGAGAATAGAGTCTAGCCTCTGTGACAGGGGAGCCAAATTGGACAGGTGCCAGTTAGCAAGTCCTGATGGGTTTCACATATTTTTGTAATTTTTCACTTTCCTGACTCTGAGCACCTCCTCACTCCCCTCCCTATTGCTTCATCCGCCCTTTAAAACACCCAGTTGCCACTGTACAAATCGCAGTTGAGTCCCGTTCACTCTGGACTCCTTTCCCTATTGCGGTAGTATGCTACTGGCTAGAATCTATCCTCACCACTGTAACCAGTGTCTGGCACCCAGCTAAGTGTTTCTCATTATAGTACCTCATTTGATCCTTATAAGAACCCTACGAGATGGGGTCTATTATCATAGATGGAAAAACTAAGGGTCAGAGAAGTCACTTCTCTGCAATCCTACCCACTGCATACTTCCTACCGTGGCCTGTTACAGAGACGAAAGGAACCAATTAAATCAAATAACCAACATTCTAATCCCAAAGGCAACATGGTCACAGGTTCAAAGCAGAGATGGGAGCTGTCTACAGCCAGCCCATCATCCGTCAGCAGTAGGAGTTGGCGTTGGCCACCAGGGCTGAGGTTGGCAGGGAGCCAGGCTCTGGGCTTCAGCAGTCACATCCCTTTCCTGAGGTCATCACAGAAGCTCTGCTCCTCTGCCTCTCAAGTCATCAAGTCTGACCCTGGCATCCAGCCCCCCAAGTATTTTACAGCACCTTGGAGCCGTCGTGTGTAAACAGGTTCAGTGTCGGGACAAAGGGCTCCCTGCCCTCTTGCTGGATGAAATTTGTTTTGCCTCTTTTTTGTGAGATTATAGAGATATATTTAAAAGCTCCTGTGAAATCTGGTGGGCAAAGAGTGGGCATAAGCAACATTGGCAGCTCTAGTCTCTACTCTAGAGGGAATCACAGTCCTCTGAAGCATGTGACCAGTTAAAAACAGTATTGAGAAAGGAGCCCTGCCTTTGGAATCTGAAGACTTGGGTTTGAGTCGAATATATTATGTAATCCCTCTGGATCTCGGTTTCTATAACTCAAAAATGGTAGCAGTGATACCACTGTAAATTAACCCAGTTATTCATTCACTAGAAAGGAGCAGGGAAGAACAGACGTGTGCTTAGCAAAGTATGGATGACATAGGCAAGGCCTATCAGTCACACCTAGAAACAGGTCATTGGCCAGAATAGGTGTGACCACTGACAGCTCGGGAAGATTTGATACTTAAACTCCTGAGAAAAAGAGTGTTCTCTCTCTCTATCTCTATCTCTCTCTCTCTCTCTCTCTCTCACTCGCTGAGCTCCTAGCTCTCTTGTTGCAGGGGGTGAGCACCCCTGCATTCCCACACATGGCTCACGGCCATGTAGGCCCCACACAATGGACTGACGGACTGGAAGGAGCCTGATGCTATATCGGACCAAGCTCCACCACAGTCGGAAACTCTGGCTTTGCTTTTGGCTCTGCCAAATTCCCAGATACACTTTTCCAGGACTGGTTCAAAGGAAATGGGACTTTGGAAACCGGGGAATATAATTCCATGGAAAAAAAAATCACTCATTCTCCTGTTCGAGTCCTAGAAAATTATTTTTCTCAAAATATTGTTAAGAATCTGATGCCCTGCAAATCCAGTGGGGAAAGGGATTCCCCACACCCCCTGGTGGACACCCCTCTTCCACCGATAACAGCAGTTTCTCCCGGCAGCACCTACCTTAACTGCTTGCCACAAGTAAACTACATTCCACAGGGAACCTGCAGCAACTAGTCCAAGGTCAAGAGTGTCCATCCTTAACAACCCAGTAGCCCTTTTGCAAGCCAAATAACCTCACTGTTGAAGAACAGCTAGCACTATTCTCCCCAAACAGCAATGTGATGTAGTGAAAGCTTTCCCTTTTTTTTTAATAGTAGTAGGGCTTTAATTTCTATGCATTTTTGCTTTGGAGAATAATTTCAAGTTTGGGAGATTCTTGTTTTTTTCTCATGCAAATTGGCTTTGATTTGGAAAGAACTGTGACAGAGCTCTGGGGTGGGGCCTCCGAGCTTAATGACCACATTTGCATATCAATGGCCTCACTTCATTTGCTGCCTCTGCCACCCTCAGAGCTTAGATGGCTCAAGACAGAATGGAAAGAAGGGAGAAATGGTGGCCGTTCTTCCTTTTTAAAAAGTTTAAATACAGGAACTGCTTTGAAATAAAAGTTTTCCCATGTACTTTTGAAGTTAGACTAAGCAGATAAAATAGATATTTTATTAAACTTACTATGAACAAAAAGGGGCCACATACTAAACCTGACAAGCCCAGGGGAGGCCTGCATGGAGGCAAACTCAGAGACCTAAAATAACCACAAAGGATGCTCTGAAATTAAAACTTTTTAACTAAAAGCACTTTATGGTCGGTAGATTACAGCCTAGGATGTATTAGCAAAGTATGGATTCTTCCCTGATAAAAATCATCCCTGATAAAAATCATCTTTATCTTAACTAAGGCTGTCGTCTTTTTGCAACTACAATAACAGATCTTTGGAATGTCAAAGTAATTTCCTTTTTCCAGACCCATGAAAGCACAGGTATTGTAGTAAAATATAGAAATGTTTAAAATGCTTAAAGAATGTTAGAAAAGTTTTAAAATGTTTAAGTTAACTTTCCTTAAAACTTGAAGTGTAACATTAAAGACATATTCCCCACTACCTTGAAGCGTGTGTACCCCAGAGATAAGGATCTGAACTGACGAAGAGCGACTTGTCAAGATAAACACTTGCGTGAGTGACATGCTCTGCTTAGCCCCCTCGCCTGTTTGAGATTAACATATGTGCACTGACGTAAATCACTGATAGCCACCTGAGCTGCTATGTACAAGCTTTAAATATGGACCCTGGCCAGCTAACGATGCTAGCCTGTCAAGACAGCTACAAAGGCCTGTCCCTTTGTCAGTTTGACAAGCGATGCTGCTCCACTCTCCTCTCCCAGCCAGACACAGAAGAACGATTAACAACCCCCGATGGAAACTCGGCCGAGCTCTTGGGTGAGGAATGTTGGCCCCCTGCACCCGGACCAGGCCAGCCTAACTGCCAGACCTCCAGAGGACAGCACCATGGGGATCCCTAACTAAGTTTGTACCCGCAGCTCAGGAATTTGTGTAAATAAAAAAAAAACTGCGTGATTTGCAACTGCATATGTTGCATGTGGTATAATTCCTCCAGCAGTTAATTGAATTTATATGAATGCGCTTACAAGTTAAATTAAAGCTTCTGGTCTCTTTTTGGTCCTTAAGCCTGCCACTCTGGTCCTGCTTGCATAAGAGCAGACTCTTCACTAGCCAACTGCTTGAATGTCCCCACCTGCAGGGTTAAAGTTTATCTTAAGGGACACCTTAGATAAACACCCCAGATCCTTTCCCAGGATCTACTTGGGACAACAGGCACCACTCTGCAGAGACCACAAATCCCCCCATTGCTATAGTTGTTGACTGTTAACTATCCTATATCCACCTACGTAAAAGAAGTGTGTATCATTTTACAAGCCCAGAGCTTTCCCCACTTTGCTTTCTCCCACCTCTCTAAACTATCACCAATGGATTCGTGTAACCCACTTACATTTCCTCTTTTGATTTGTAATGTATAAAAACAAAGTGCAAAACTGCCATCCTCTGGAACATTTTCTCAATCTGTTGAGATTTTGCTTCAATTGTAGTGAGTTTGGCTCAAATACACAAAAATTCTCTACAGGTTTAATGTTTCTTTTGTTGACATTACCAACACTACAAAACCTTTGAGACCCCTTTGAGATGAAAATAACTGGAGAAAAGGTCTGAGGTGGAGATGGACATGTGAGATCCCGCTAAACCTTGTGTGGGGCTTGAATGAGATGACATCAAAAGAGTGAGAAGAGGAGCTGTGAGAAATTCCAGCATCCTGCTCTGTAAAACTGTCTCCATCACACACAGGCCCTTGGCCCAAGCAGTTTGTCCACATGCCATGTACATTCATGCCAGGGGTACCTCACTCTTGATGTACTTTTTTCCCTTTTCCAATCCAAACCTTTCATTAATGCACCATCTATGTAGTTTGAGTGCTTGTCAAACACATATAATCTGAATCTAATAATGAGGGAACAATCAGACAAACCCAGATCAAGAAAATATACAAGACAAGTATTCTGCCCCTTCAAAGGTGTCAATGATGAACGACAAGTAAATATAATAAATCAAGGGGATAGTTCTTTCTAGAATCTAATTTAAAAGTGATGAGAAAATGTGACAGTCAAAGGCAATGAGTGATCCTTGGTTAGATTATAAAGGATATTTTGAAGACAATTGGGAAAACTTAAATATGGTATATTAAAGAATATTTATTGAATCAAGGCTAAATGCCTTATGAGTGATCGGGATATTGGGGTTATGTAGGAGAAGTCCTGATCCTCAGGAAGTAAATGCTGAAATGTTTAAAGGAATGATATGTCTGCAACTTTCAACTGGTTCAGAAAAAAAAAAATGTTTATATACATAAAAAGAGAGAGAAATAAAACAAATATTGGAATATGTTAACAAATTGTAGACTAAGTAATGGTTATATGAGTGTTCATTGTACTACTCTTGTAAGTTTTAAGTTTTAAATTTCTCAAAATAACTAGTAAAACTGCAATGGACCAACTTTTTTTTTTTTTTTTTTGGACCAAATTTCTAACTATCCAGAGTTAGGTCAAACATCACAGGTTGAGGGTAAAGGCCTCCATAAATCTGCCTTTATTTCAAACACCAGCCACAAGTCTGGGGGTCTTCAGGCCACCTACATGTCTGACCAGATGGCTATAAATTCTGAAGTTTCCACTACCCCCGCAGATTCTGTATTTACTTGAATGACTCCCAGGAGAGTGCTGTAATTACAATCACAGTTGTGTGTGTGTGTTTAAATCTATTCTTACTGATTTCACAAAGAGGAAGAGAATCACTGATCAGCTGCCTCCTGCATACCCCCTACTGAGAATCAAGCCCACAACCCCGGCATGTGCCCTTTCCTGTGTCCTGACCGGAACCAAACTGTGACCGCCTGGTTCATGGGTCAACCACTGAGCAACACCAGCCAGGCTACAATTACAGTTTTATATAGTGAAAGAATATAAATCAGAACCAGCCAAAGGGAGAAACAAAATCTGGGAAGGTCCCAAGTACAAAATTTTCATTATTCTATCCACATGCTGATGTGTGAAAATATAGAGTACTGAAAGAGAAGTTCACCCAAGCTCCTGTGTCCATAGTTTTTTTTCCCCCAAAAATAAACCTTTATTGTTCAGATTATTACAGATGTTTCTTTATTTTTTAACCCCCATAGCTCCCCTCCACCTGGTCCCCCCCTCCCCACCCCGTGCCCTTACCCCCACCACTGTCTTCATCCATAGATGTAAGATTTTTGTCCAGTCTCTTCCCACACCCCTCACACCCCCTGCCCCCTGAGAATTGTCAGTCCATTCCCTATCTATGCCCCTACTTCTATTATATTCACCAGTTTATTCTGTTCATCTATTTTTATTGCTTAATTGTTATATTCATTTGTTGATAGATATGCATTTGTTGTCACTTTGGTGTTCATAATTTTTATCTTTACCTTTTTCTTCTTCCTCTTCTTAAAGTATGCCCTTCAGCATTTCAAATAATCCTGGTTTGGTGGTGATGAACTCCTTTAGCTTTTTCTTGTCTGTGAAGCTCTTTATCTGACCATCAATTTTACATGATAGCTTTGCTGGGTAGAGTAATCTTGGTTGTAGATTCTTGCTATTCATCACTTTGAATATTTCTTGCCACTCCCTTCTGGCCTGCATGGTTTCTGTTGAGAAATCAGCTGACAGTCGTATGGGTACTCCCTTGTAGGTAACTGTTTTTCTGTTGCTGCTTTTAAGACTCTCTCTTTGTCTTTTGCCCTTGGCATTTTAATTATGATGTGTCTTGGTGTGGTCCTCTTTGGATTCCTTTTGTTTGGGATTCTCTGTGCTTCCTGGACTTGTAAGTCCATTTTCTTTCACCAGGGAGGGGAAGTTTTCTGTCATTATTTCTTCAAATAGGCTTTCAATATCTTACTCTCTATCTTCTTTTGACACCCCTATAATTCTGATGTTGGTACGCTTGAAATTGTCTCAGAGGCTCCTTACACTATCTTCATATTTTTTGATTCTTTTTTTTTTTTTTTTTGCTTTTCAGGATGGGTGTTTTTTGCTTCTTCATATTTCAAGTCTTTGACTTGGTTCTTGCAATCCTCTTATCTGCTGTTGGATCTCTGTATATTAATTTTTTATTTCAGTCAGTGTGTGCTTAATTTCTGACTGGTCCTTTTCCATTTTTTTGGTATTCTTATTAAGATCCTTAAAGGTCTCACTTAGTTCCTCAGAGGTCCGTAGAAGATTCTTGAGTAGCCTCATTAACTGTGGTTTTGAACTCTATATCCAGTAGTTTGCTTTCCTCCTTTTCTTTCATTTGTGGCCTGTTTCTTTGTGTCCACATTTTGGCTGCTTCCCTGCATTGATAGTGTGGCTTTGTGTGGTAGGTGTCCTCTTGGGCCCAGTAGCTCAGCCTCCCCAGTCACCTGGGGTGGACACTCTTGGTGTACGACTTTGAGGGCTGGGTGCACAGTCTTGTTGTAGTTAACTCTTGATTGCTGTTGGTATCACTGGGAGGAAATGACCTCCAGGCCAATTGATTGTGAGAACCCGCTGTGTCTATCGTGGAAGAATTGCTATGCAGGAAACACTCTTATGGAGCAGAACTTGCTTCAATGGGGCTTTGGTGTTCTCTGAGTCTGCCTCTTGAGTGTGTCCCTTATGGATGTGAGGAGTTGAAATCTGGTATCTGGCCACTGGGTACACTAGCTCTTGTATCTCCAAGGAGGTGCAAAGTCAGCTGCTGCGTGAGTCCACCCAGGAGATGGTACAGTGATATCTATAGATTTCTCCTTGTTGTTTGGGGTTTGGAACTTTTGGAGTTCTCTGTCCCAGCTGCAGTCTGTTAGGTTAGGCTGCAGGCAGACAGGTGCACAACTTGGGTGGGGTTGTAAATTGGGTGGGGTGGGGTCTCAGAGAATCACTGGGGTGGAACAAACAGCGATGGCTGCCCCTCAGCCGTCTCCGCAGCTTCTCCCCTTTTTGGCATCTCCATGCCCTGACGTCTCTGCGCCCGAGTCCCCTAGTCTCGGAACTCTGTGTCAGTGATCACTGCGAACAACTCTGCTAGAACACCACTCTCATCTTCCACCCCATTGCCAGACAGCCCACAAAGAGTTCAGTGTGACCCCGGAGCTTATAATCCCCTTCTAAGCCACAGACCCAGGTGCAGCTGCCGCCACCATTTCACGCGTGTCCATACTTGTCCGTTCTTGGCGTTGAGAACCTCTACTCAGTTTCAATGCACTCCTCCTCTTGCTTTCCAGTTGTAAAGTTTCCACTCCCTGGTTCCAGAGGATGGCTGTATAGTTGTATTTTTTAATGTGGTTGTGGGAGGCAGCGCATTCAGGTATATACCTTATGCCGCCATCCTGGTTCTCGTGTATCCATAGTCTTTACTGAGGTCTCATTACATAGGCATGATAGGTTGAATCATTGGCCACGCCCCTCCTCTTTTCCCCAGAGGTCTCCTCACACCATTGGTCTTTCTCAGAGTGGCCAGTCCCCATCTTGACTCATCTCATTAACATAAACTCTTAGGACCCACCATAAATAGCAAAGACACACCTGTCATTCAGAATATTTCAAGGGTTTACAGGTTACCTCCCAGGAAACAGGGACCAAGGCCAGCCACATTCTTTATTACACAGAAATAAGACAAAATAAATTTTCAAACACAACTTTTAAAAAACATCTTTCATCAAGAACCATAGTAAGGAGGCCTAGAGCATTTGAATCAAAAACTACCAGACTCCAGGGACACTATCTCAGCTCCATGTAGCCCCCAACAGCACACTGCATCTTTAGTTTAAAGAGGCCACTTAGATCTCTCAACAGTTCCCATTTCAAAGGCATTAGGATAAGTCATTTCACTTTTCTGCAGCAGGTCGGGGCAAAGAGTAAATACACAGTTGTGTAGGAGTGAAGAATAGAAGAAAATAATTTACATTTGCTGTCCAATACTTCCCAATTCAATATGCCAGATTCTTATGATAATCACAGTCTATGTTACTTTAATCAAATCAGATCCTTCTAACTATCCCACTCAAACAGGGAGGAAGTCAGGCTTCCACGAGCAGTGCGGAAAATCACTGTATAATTATAAATTAGAACTGCAATCA
Organism: Murina feae; assembly: GCA_004026665.1. Taxonomy (NCBI): domain Eukaryota; kingdom Metazoa; phylum Chordata; class Mammalia; order Chiroptera; family Vespertilionidae; genus Murina; species Murina feae. Next base: position 8,487 of record PVJC01047289.1, read on the forward strand.
GCCCTCTGGCCCCTGGGCCTTCTTCATCAGTAGGCTGAGAACCAAAGTGACTTACTGTGAATGTATCGGCAGAAGAGCTCCAGGCACAGGACCAAGAAATGCATTGTTCCCAGACCTAGTTGAAAGAATATTGGGGAGAAATGTTCATGAAAAATGAAAAGCGGAGGCTTGTTATCCAGTAAATAGAGGTTGTGGAAGCATCAATATTCTCTCTGCAACTAATTTGTTTTTAAATATGAAAATGATACATGAATAGTAAAAAAAAAAAAAAGTTCAACAGTAAAAAATGTGTAAGAGTATGTGTTACACTTAAACACTTAAACATTTAACAACTCGGTCAAAAAGGGCACAGACCAATCAGAACAGATTCCGGCAACTGACCTGCTCTGGACACACAACAAAAAAGAAGTTTCTCACCCTAGACTTCCTGCCACACTCCCCAGAGGTAAGAACTGTTCGTTTCTTAGGACTTGGTCTAGAAATGTTTTATGCCTCTACCAGCATATCTGTGGACTTAGACATCCTTTCTTGTGTAGCCCTGTTTTTAAGCTATACTGTTATATCACATCCTTTAACAATGTATCTTACCATCTTTCTGTGTTTGCACAGGTGGAGCTACCTCATTTTTGAGAAGCTGAAGCAGTGCTACTCAAAAATGTGATCTCTGTACCAGAGCTAATCTGGGAACTGACTCCAGCTCCATCTCTACCAGCAGACTGGTAGCCAACAGCAGACTGCCTACTTTGAGCAGCACTGCAAAAGCATATGTACCCGAAAGTTATTTAACTAATCCCCCTCTTTTGTTGTTGCTGCTGTTAATCCTCACTGGAGGATATTTTTCCATTGATTTTTAGGGAGCGTGGAAGAGAGAGGGAAAGACAGAGAAACATTGATGTGAAAGAAACAAATCGATTGGTTGCCTCCTGCACAAGCCATGACCAGGCCCGGGCCAGGGAGGATCCTGCAACCAAGGTGGTGCCCTTGTCCAGAATGGAATCCAGTACCCTTTGGTCCGCAGGCCAATGTTCTATCCATTGAGCAAAACCAGCTAGGGCTCAATGCCCCTCTTGATGACACTTAAGTTCCTGCAGATGAGCATTCTGGTATATGGTTGGGAGAGCATTTCTATAGGATAGAGTCCCAGGAGTGGAATCAAGGGTTGTGCAATTAATGACAAAGCTGATCATGATGGTGCCCGTGGTTAGAAATCTCAGAAAGCACTAGTCCAATTCCTGCATTTCATTGATGAGAAAAGTGAAACCAGAAAGGTAAGAGCAAAGTCCAAAGTCAAACAGGTCCATGGCATTAGTAGGAATGGCCCAACTCCCTTAAAAGGCACTGGGTGTCAGTGGAGAAACAACCTGGATAAGCGCCTTAGAGTCCAAGGGAAAGAGGTCGATGCATACTTACCCCACTGAATGAGTCTATCTTCAAGGTCAGCATAAATGGGAACAATTAAATTTTTTTCGGGAAACGAGTAAACTCAGATCCACCAGGGAGACTGTCAATGGCATACATTGGAACCTCTAGTTGGAATCGGCAAAAATAAAAATGTTTTATATCGTTGTCGTGTGTGTGCCGCTCATAAACTACGCAGTGAAACATGGTACATGTGCAAGTTTTGTAATGTACCCCTGCACAAAGGAAAGTGTTTCGAACGCTACCACACAGTGAAGCACACGATTTGGCGGGAAAATGCCCGCTTACAACGTGTTAAGAGTATCTCAGAGGTCCAGGTTGGTGTTGCTACACGGTTAGAATGTCAACTCATGCACGCAAGGGTCATGGGTTCAATTCCCAGTCAAGGACAGGTATCTGAGTTGCAGGTTCAATCTCTGGCCCTGGTCCACGGTTCGGCGTGTTCAGGAGGCAACCAATCCTTGTGTCGCTCTCACCTCAATGTTTCTCTCTCTCTCTCTCTCTCTCTCTCTCCCCCTTCTTTTCACTCTCTCTAAAAATCAATGGGAAAATATTCTGGGGTGTGGATTAACAAACAAAACAAAAAAAGGAGTATCTCAGAGGCACCACGGGACCTGGTCAGCAAGAAATCCAGGTCATGTTGCCACGGGTATTGCTAGGCCTCTTAGGAAGGCTAGTGAAGGAGACTGAGGAGCACACTGCTTGGGGCTGATTTAAGCCCTCCAATAGAGGAAGGAAGAAAAAGGCTGTGTTAGACCAGGATATCCTAAGAAGGCAGATAATTCACTTGGAACTTAGAAGAGTTAAATGATAGTGGGCTCTGATTAGAGTGAAAAAAGGAAAGCAAAAATGAATTAGAGGCAAATGAAAGATTCATAAAACAGAGAACAGAGAGGAGTAAGACAAGGACAGAGGCTGAGGTTTGGCAGTGTCTACAGGGAGTGATCCGAGTTAGGAGAAACAGCAGTGGAGTCTTGGAAGCCAAGAGAAGAAAGTTCCAAGAAGGAATAAGTAGACAGCAGCATCAAATGTTGCAGAGGGCTCAAACGAGAAGACTTTAAAAGATCATCTGGCCCTGGCCTAGTTCAGTTGGTTAGAGTGTCATCCCTATACACCAAGGTTATGGGTTCACTCGATCCCCGGTCATTGATCGACCAACAAATGGATATATAAGTGAAACAACAGATCAATATTTCTCTCTCTCTCTTCCCCCCCCCCCATCCCTCCCTCCCCTTATTCTCTTACTCTCCCTCTCTAAAAATCAGTAAGAAAACAAATAAAATATTCTTTGGATGTGGCAACATGGTGGCCTCTCTGAGTCACTTCAGTAAAGTAGTGAGAGCAGAATCCAGATTGCAGTGGGCTGAGGACGGAATCAGAAGTGAGTATAAATGATAATGGTTGGGAAGGAGAGAGGAGACAGAGAGGTGGGGGGGAGGGGTGGTGGGGGAGGACAACTCAGAAGCATGTCCTAGATCTTTACTCAAATTCAGCATGCACAGGCTAGAGACCAGATGTAGCTGTAGAAAGAAAGCTTCCTGGACCAGCCTCTGCTGAATCATGGTTCCTGGGGGGTTGTATAAATTATCCATAGTAACAAAACTGTGTGCCCATAATGTTTTCACGAAGTATGTACGGGGTATGATAACAACAATAGCCACTGTTTACTGAGAGCTTATGTATGCAAAGCTAAGAGGGAGCTTTGCATAAATTATCTCATTTAATCCTCACAACAATTCTGTAAGGTAGGCCTTATTTTCTTCAATTTGAAAATGATGCAACCTGAGACAAGAGAGCTTAGCCTGTTTACCAGTTATCCGATCAAAAAAATGGCAACATCAGGATTCAAAACCAGGCTCATCTGCCTCCAATGCTGGTCCTCCTAACTGCTAACTTGGGGTCTCTCAAGCTGGACTTTAGGACTTGCAAGCCTCAGGGTCACCTGGGCAGCATTTGAAAAATGCAAATCCCCAGGTTCCACAGAAGATCGAACTGAATCTATAAAAGCAGAGCCCAGATCTGTACTCCCATCGAGCGCCACAAATGATTCCCATGCCCACAGAAGTCTTCTTACGTGAAATATTTACCTCCTTACTGTTTGAGCTGCCTGTCCTCGGTCTTCATCCACACTGGGAGCCTAGACTGGTAGTTTGCGATAAAGTACTGTCTCAGGCCTTACCCTGGACCAATTGAATGAGGAAGTCCTCCAGGCAATTCTTATCTTCAGAGAAGATTGAAAACCACTGTCCTGTGACACGTTGCTGAAAGTATCAATAGTACTACCCTAGGCTAATGTAGGTTCTAACTCTTAATCATTTCTGATCTGTAAAATGGATATAAATATGCCTGCCTGATAGAGCCATCATGAAAATTAGTATTCTACCAATTAGGATTAGATTTCCCTGTTTATAACAAAAACAAAGTATCAATGGCTTAAACCAAAGGGTTTATTTATCTCTCAGATTAAAGTGAGCTGGGTAATCCAGAGCTAGTATGAGTCCCTAGTAAGTAGGGGCTAAGAACCTTGCTACCTATCTGTCCAAGGCTGCAGCCATTTTGATAGGCCCATCACAGGGTAGGGGGAAGGGACGACCCTCAGTAGCTGAGTCAGTTGCCCTTAAGGAGACTTTCCAGTAGGTCTTCATTTATAGTTCATGATCAAAACTCGGTCACAGAGCCACACCTACTTGAGAGAACCAAAATCTTTCAGTTCTGTATGAGGCCTCTGCCACTCCAAATAAAGGAGGTTTCTGTTACTGAACAAGAAAAATAAATAAATATTGGTGTGGCAGCCACAAAAATGTGCTTCTACAGCCTTCCAACTGCAGGGAGCTGAGGGCCCAGCTGTTGTGCTTTGAAGTCCATTGGCCACGCCTCCCATGGGCAGCACACAACCAATGACTGAGTGTGGAGGGGTACAAAGTCAGACCCAGTCAGTCCTGAGAGACAAGGGACTCCTTTGTTAACTAACTTTGGCTCAAGTACTTGCTGACTAAGCGGAACCTTTGTTAGACTGAGTCTTCCTTAAACTGTGAAGCCATCTGGGACACTT
>PVJC01047290.1:0-12888 GCA_004026665.1 Murina feae
TCAATAATAACCTTAAAAGTAAATGGAATAAGTGCTCCAATGGAAAAATATAGGGTAGCTGAATGGATAAGAAAACATGACCCAGGGGAGAACCAAGATGGTGGCATGAGGTATATACCTAAATGTGCAGCCTCCACAACTACATTATAAAAATACAACTATACAGATAAACGGCCATCCTCCAGAACCAAGGGAGGGGAAGCTTTACAACTAGAAGGCAAGAGAAGGAGTGCATTGAGACTGAGTAGAAGTTTCCAGCACCAAAACTGAAAGGTATGGACGCACGCAAAACGGAGGCAGCAAGGGTTAAAGGGTGGCAGCAGCTACACTTGGGTCGGTGGCTTGGAAGGAGATTATAAACTCCGGGGTCGTACTGAATGTGATGCAAGCTGTCGGGCAACTGGGCAGAAGACCACTGACATTCTAGCAGAGCTGTTTGCAGTGATCACTGATGCAGAGATTCAGGAACTCAGGGGTGTGCAGACACCACGGCTTAGAGGCACCAAATCCAGGAGAAGCTGCAGAGGTGGTGGCGGAGGGGCAGCCATTGTGGGTTGCTCCTCCCTGGTGATTCTGAGACTCTGCCCAACTTACAACCCCACCTAAGCTGTGCATCTGCCTGCCTGCAACATAACCTAAGAGACTGCAGCTGGGACAGAACTTCAAAAGTTCCAAATCCCAAACAATGAAGAGAAAGGTCTGCAGGTCATTTCCTCCCAGTGATACCTCCCAGTGATAACTACAATAAGACTGTGCACCAACCTTCAAAGGCATACAATAAGAGTATCTACCCCAGGTGATTGGGGAAGCTGAATCATTGGGCCCTATAGGACACCTAGCACAGAAAGCCACTTTATAACGCAGGGAAGCAGCCAAAATGCGGTGACAAAGAAACAGACCACAAATGACAGAAATGGAGGAAAGCAAACTACTGGATATAGAGTTCAGAACTACGCTTTTAAGGTTTTTCAAGAATTTTCTATAATCTGCTGATAAACTTAGTAATATTATACAGAGATCCAACAGCAGACGAGAGGTTTGCAATAATCAAGTCAAAGATTTGAAACATAAAAAAGCAAAGAGCACCCAATTGGAAGAGAAAAAAGAGAAAAGAATCCAGAAGTGTGAAGATAGTGTAAGGAGCATATGGGACAACTTGAAGCGTACCAATATCAGAATTATAGGGGTACTAGAAGAAGAGAGAGAGCAATATATTGAAAATCTATTTGAAGAAATAATGACAGAAAACTTCCCCTACCTGGCGAAAGAAATAGACTTACAAGTCCAGGAAGTGCAGAAGACCTCAAACAAAAGGAATCCAAGGAGGACCACACCAAGACACATCATAATTAAAATGCCAAAGGCAAAAGACAAAGAGAAAACATTAAAAGCAGCAAGAGAAAAACAGTTAGTTACCTACAAGGGATTACCCATACGACTGTCAGCTGATTTCTCAACAGAAACAATGCAGGCCAGAAGGGAGTGGCAAGAAATACTCAAAGTTATGAATAGCAGGAACATACAACCAATATTACTCTATCCAGCAAGGCTATCATGTAAAATTGATGGTCAGATAAAGAGCTTCACAGACAAGAAAAAGCTAAAGGAGTACATCACTACCAAACCAGGATTATTTGAAATGCTGAAGGGCATTCTTTAAGAAGAGGAGAAAGAAGAAAAAAGGTAAAAATCAAAAGTATGAACAAATACATATCTATTAACAAGTGAATATAACAAGTCAATGGAAATATCTGATGAACAGAATAAACTGGTGAATAGAATATAAGTAAGGACATAGAAAGGGAATGGACTGATAATTCTCAAGGAGAAGGGGACATGAGGGGTATGGGAAGAGACTAAACAAAAATCTTACATCTATGGATGATGACAGTGGTGAGGGTAAGGGCAAGGGGTGGAGGGGAGCTATGGGGGTTATAAAAAAGGAACATCTGTAATAACCTGAACAATAAAGATTAAAAAAAATAAAAAGATGTGGGGGAAAAAAAAGAAAGAAAACATGACCCATATATTTTCTGTCTACAGGAGAACACTTCAGAACAAAGGATTCACACAGACTAATAGTGAAGGGATGAAAAAAACCTAAATAGGCTGATTATTACTGATGAAATAAACCAGTAATAATAATAATAATAATAATAATAATAATAATAATAATAATAAAACAACCTTGCAGGAAATAAAAGCCCTGGACTGGATGGCTTCACAGGAGAGTATTACCAAACATTAAAAGAAGAACTAAAACTTATCCTTCAAAGACTATTCCAAAAAATTCAAAAGGAAGGCACACTTGCAAGCTCTTTCTATGAAGCCAGCATTACCCTAATCCCAGGACCAGATAAAGACACTAGAAATAAAGATAATTATAGGCCAATATTTCTGATGAACATAGATGCTGAAATCCTCAACAAAATCCTAGCAAATTGCATCCAGCATTAAATTTGAAAAATCATACACCATGACCAAGTAAGATTTATTCCAGGGATGCAAGGCTGGTATAATATCCTCAAATCAATAAACATGATGCATCACATAACAAATTGTAAGATAAAATTCACATAATCATATCCATTGATGCAGAAAAGGCATTTGACAAAAATCAGCAATGTTTCCTGATAAAAACTCTCAGCAAAATGGGAATAGAGGCATCATACCCCAACAGTATAAAAGGCTTATATAACTAACCTACAGCCAACATCATACTCAATGGTCAAAAACTAAAACCATTTCCCCTAAGAACAGGAACAAGTCAGGGATGCCCACTTTCACCACTCCTGTTCTACATAGTACTGGCAGTGCTAGCCATAGCAATCAGACAAGAAGAATAAATAAAAGGTATACAAATTGGAAAGGAGAGGTAAACTGTCATTAGTCTCAGATGACATAATATTGTACATAGAAAACCCTAAAGATTCTATAAAAAAACACACAACTAGACTTAATAAGTGAATTTGGCAATGGAATACCATATAAAATTAACACCCAGGAATCTATGGCTTTTTTATACAACAACCAGAGGTCCAGTGGATGAAATTCATGCACAGGGGAGTGTGTCCCTCAGTCCAGCCTTCACCCTCTCCAATATGAAACTCCTCAGGGTATGTCTGACTGCCGGTTTAGGCCCAATCCCTGTGGGCAGTCAGACAACTCCCTCACAATCTGGGACTGCTGGTTCCTAACTGCTCACCTGCCTGCCTGATTTCCCCTAACCATTCTGCCTGCCAGCCTGATCACCCCAAACTTACCTCCCCTGCTGGCCTGGTTGCCCCCAACTGTCCTCCTCTGCCCGCCTGGTCACTCACAACTGTCCACCCATGCTGGCTATCTTGTGGTGGCCATCTTGTGGCAGTCATCTTGTGATGACATGAGGGCATCATGCACAGGTGCAAGGACCACCTAGGCTTTTATTAGTATAGATAATGAACAAAGAGAAAGAGAAGCCAAAAAGAAAACAATCCCATTTACCACTGCAACAAAAAAATTAAGATACCTTGGAATAATCTTAACCAAAGAGGTAAAGGACCTGTACTCAGAAAATTATAGGACACTGAAAAAAACAGATAAAGGAAGATATAAACAAATGGAAGCATATACCATGTTCATGGATTGGTAGAATTGACATCATTAAAATATTCATACTTCCCATAGCAATCTACAGATTCAATGTAATCCCCATTAAAATACCAAGAGCATATTTCAAAGACTTAGAACAAACACTCCAAACTTTCATCTGTGATAACAAAAGACCCCAAAGAGCTGCAGCAATATTGAGAAAGAGGAACAAAGTAGGAGGGATCTCAAAACCAGATAACAAGCTATATTACAAAGTCACTGTTCTCAAAACTGCCTGGTACTAGTACAAGAACAGACATACAGACCAATGGAATAGAACAGAGAACCCAGAAATCCACCCAAGCCATTATGCTCAGTTAATATTTGATAAAGGAGGCAAGAACATACAATGGAGTCAAGACAGTCTCTTCAAGCCCTAACAGGTTTGGCTCAGTGGATAGAGCATTGGCCTGCAGACTGAAAGGTTCCAGGTTTGATTCTGGTCAAAGGCATGTACCTTGGTTGTGGGCACATTCCCAGTAGGGGGTGTGCAGGAGGCAGCTGATCAATGTTTCTCTCTCATCGATGTTTCTAACTCTCTATCTAACCCTTCCTCTGTAAAAAAATCAATAAAATATGTTTTTTAAAAACAGTCTCTTCAATAAATGGTGTTGGGAAAATTGGACATTACATGCAAAATAAATTAAACTAGACCATAAACTTACACCATACACAAAAATAAACTCAAAATGGATAAAGTACTTAAATGTAAGATGGGAAACCATAAAAAATCTTACAAGAATCCATAGGTAACAAAATAGCAGACTTATGTCACAACAATATCTCTATGGATACAGCTCATAGGGCAATGGAAAATAAAGAGAAAATAAACAAATAGAACTACATCAAAATAAAAAGCTTCTGAACAGCAAAAGAAACTATCATCAAAACAACAAGAAAGCCCACTCCATGGGAAAATGTGTTTTCCAATGTTATCACCAATATGGGTTTAATCTCCAAAATGTATAGGAAATTTATACAACTCAACAAAATGAAGATAAACAATCCAATCAAAAAATGAGTAAAGGACCTAAATAGATACTTTTTGAAAGAGTACATACAGAAGGCCAAGAGACATATGAAAGCATGCTCAAAGTCACTAATCATCCAAGAGATGCAAATCAAAATGACAATGAGCTATCATTTCACACCTGTCAGAATGGCTATCATCAACAAATGACAAGTGCTGGAGAGGATGTGGAGAAAAAGGAACCCTCCTGCACTGCTGGTGGGAATGCAGATTGGTGCAGCCACTATAGAAAACAGTATGGAGTTTCCTCAAAAAAATAAATATGGAACTCCCATTTGACCCAGTGATCCCACTTCTGGGAATATATCCCAAGAATTTCAGAGACACCAATCAGAAAGAACATATGCACCCCTATGTTCATAGCAGCACAATTTACAATAGCTAAGATTTTGAAACAGCCTAAGTGCCCATCAGCAGATGAGTGGATTAAAATACTGTGGTACATCTACACAATGGAATATTACGCTGCTCTAAAAAAAAACTCTTTCCATTTGAAACAGCATGAGTGGTCATGAAGATCATTATGCTAAGAAAAATAAGTCAGTCAGAGAAAGATAAATATCACATGATCTCTCTCATTTGTGGAATATAATGAACAACATAAAATGATGAACAAAAATAGGTCCAGAGACAGAGAAGCATTGATCAGACCATCAAACTTTAGAGGAAAAGCAGGGGAGGAGAGTGGGGTAAGAGATCAACCAAGGGATTTGTATGCATCCATATAAGCATAACCAATGGGTACAGACATTAGGGGGGGTGAGGGCATGTGCAGGGGGGTGTGGTTAGCCGGAAAGAGGTCAATGGGAGGAAAAGCAGACATATGTAATACTATATGCAATAATTGAAACAATAAAGAATTTAAAAGAGAATGAAAATAGTCATTTTAAATCGCTGGGTTGCAGGGCTCAGGCCATGAGTAGACCTATGTGTCACTCTGGGCTCTCCCAGTTGCAGACTTCAAACTAGAGCAGCTCAGGAGATGAACTCTTCAGGAGAAAACATTTATTCTGAAGTAATAACCACACATCCTTTTATTACATGAATGGTGTGTCCCAGAAGTCTTACTCAAGTTTTTGGTACAAAAATTGTGCAAATTTTTAATTCTCTGTTTCTGAGGAAGGATTCAGAAGTGAAAATCTGTGTTTTCTATGTTCAGTGGTGCCCAATGAGTATCCAAACTTCCTTGTACTCTAACCCCCTTTGCCCACTACACCTAATTGAAGACCTAAATTCCACATGTTATGATCAGAACAATTGAGGCACTATGGTGGCATTGGGGGGAAAATGAGAACAAAACACACTCAAACTGAAATTTGGCAAGTGCAGTACAATGGATTTTACATAGTTCCTGTGAAAATAGTGATGCACTCATAAGGGTGAACACCCCTTCCCATTTAAAAAGTACTAAGAGGAACTGGGATATGGACAGCTCCTCCAGGGGAAGTTCCCTCGCTGCCTGGTTGGCCTGGTCTAACAAAATCGGTGAAGTCCTCCAGTGTGATGTGAGCTGGTTTGAGGATGCAGAGCTAGGGAGGTAAATGAAGCGGCCTCACCAGGCTGCACAACAAAGGATGGAGGGGAAAGTTCAGGAATAGGAAATTAAATAAGGCCAGAAGCAGGTTCTTAGGTTGAAAGATGGTTTATTTGAACAAAACTGCTACCTTGAGCATCGATCTTCCCAATGATTCAGACGACTGTGAGTTGGAAAAAGCTTGAGAGGCAGAACGGATCTCTGAAGACGTTACAGTCCGAGTTCTAAAGATAGGTTTTATCTTGAGGCTTGCAGAGCAACAAGGTTGTCAGAGAGCCCTTTCTATACTCGTTTTCTGTCCCAGCAGCAATAAGATCAACAATAATAGGTATGCTGAATATGAGAACACCTTCCTGATTAGCATATTGATGAGAAATTAGGGCTTTGACATCATGTATAGCAAGGTCCTAACAGAACATATCATGGTCAAGCAGGAAGGATTGGAGTCCATAACATCTTTCCAGGAATCACTGGAATGGAATTAAATGAATTACTGACTTCCATCTATAAAAAAGAGCTCACTGTTACATCATCATGATCGGTGAGAACTGTGATGTCTTGATTTGAACCAATAAAGCTTTTATAACAACAACAACAAAGAATGAAAGCATTCAAAGTTCAACATCTGCAAAATAGACTAAGTTTTAGATAATATATAAACCTCAAAAATATCAAATGTGCACCTAAAAAAATAAATAGCTAATTTTAAAAACACAACTTATTTAAATAAGTTTTAAATTTGTATTTATTTGTAAAACTATAGTTAGGCCCAGCTCATCAAGGAGGTGAGACTTCATTTTCACATAAACAATTTACTTAATTCAATGTTGTACCCTACTGAAGGTAGGCCCTTGAGTTGCAATGTCTATTTGATGTGCCAAAGAGATGCTGCAAGGCACGGACCTTTTGCTGCAGATACTCTTAAATAAATCATTTGCATATTAATAAGGTTGAGATACTTTATTCAAAATTGACATTATTCTAATATACTCATTGGCTCCAACTACCTCCACAGGTTTTGAGTATCTGTCCCAAAGAGGACAGATCAGAGAATGTGCTTGACTTTCCCATGGGGGAAGGGTTTAGTGGCAAGAAAATTAATCCAGTGTGCCCATTCTACATCCTATGAGAGTTATTGTAAAATCAGAAATGACGTAAGTAGTTTGAGTTTACTTACTTGCCTGTCATGAAATAATAGAAATAATAGAAGCCTAATCTTGTATATTGTGACTTTGTAAATCATATTAATGGGGTCATGTGGTAACAAAATGTCAACCAAAAAGAAGAAAAATTAAGAATCACAATGTTAAAGATGGAAGTATCTTCAGCAATTATCTAATCCAACCTGCTCATTTGAAAAGTGCAGAACTTGAAGCCGACAAAGGAAAATGGGATCTCCAGTTACCGTTACCATTTTATTGATCATTGTTTAGCCACTGTGCTAAACACTAAACATAATCCTGTAAAATAGGCATTTTATAAAAACCAAGGCCCGTTAAAGGTAATGTAAGCTGTCCAAGGTCATATGGGTGGTGCATGGTGCAACTAGGACTCAAATTCTTTTTATAATTTAATTATAATACAAACTTATAATCACATAGATCCTTTGCCATAATGCTCAATGATACATGTGGATTAATGTGTGACTCAGCTTCCTGGCTTATACTTTGTCTTGTGTAATAATATAAGTAATTTTCTTCAAATGCCAAAAGTCAGATGTTGGGTATAACTGCCTTCCTCCCTGCCAAAAAAAGGAAAAAAAAAAGGAAGAAGAAAGAAATTGAAAACACGTATTCATGCAGTAAGTAGATACAATGTCACTTATTACAAATTACCAAAATTACCATTATGTATTGTTTAAAATTATGCTATGTAGAATTCAAATACAGAAACATTTTTATCTCAGCTCCTCACTATATAAACCTCTATGCTTTACCTTACTGATGGATGCTGAGGGAAAATTACTTTCTGTTAAAACTATGAGCCTTTCCTGATTTTGTTCTGTAATTTTTTCTGTGTAAATCTTAACAGAATTATAACATAGTTAGAAAGAATAAAGTATATGTCTTTCCTACAGATATAAAAAGGTTTAGTTATTAGTCCTCACAGTTGAATGAGATTCAATCCTATTTATTCCCATTTGCTGACAAGGATAGTGAGCCTTTGAAATTCAGAGTCTCAATAAGATTTCAAAGAATCAGAGACTTTAAAGATTATTTAGTCAACCACCTTATTTTTTGGATGAAGAAATAAGTCCAGAGTGATTAACCACTTAATTTCGTAGTCATAGTCCTCTTTACTGACAGACACCCAGTCTCATTCTGTTCCCACTGAGCCATGTTACCACTCCATAATATTTTAATTTTTATACAGCATTGTCTGTGCTTGATTTAAATATTGAAAGGAACAATACTGATTACCAGAATCCAGAGAATCCAATCAAGTTTCAAGCAACATCATTTCATAAAGTTTAGGATATGGCCATTTAAAGCCTAACAAAAAACTTCCTGGGTTCATGCAAAGCTCTAGGTAGGAATGCATGAGGAGGTTGCAGTACTGAGATGCGGTGGTGCAGATTTCACAGGTTAATGATACAGCTGCCAACAATGTTGCCTTCACTTCAGATGTTAGCTGTAATTTGGGGATCTCCAGTGCACCTGCACTACTAATCAATTCACTAGAAATTCAGGATTTTTCATGATTCCCTCAGTTTTGGTTATTCACAAAAGTGACTCACAAAACTCAGGTTACAGTGGTACACTTAGATGAGTACAATTTTATTTTAAAGGGTAAAAGCAGGACAAGGCCAATAAAGAGACATGCAAGTTCAGCTTTGACAGGGGCCTGAGCTTTGAGCTTTCATGACCGCCCTGTGGAATTCAGATATGTCACCCTTTCCATACAACCATCTGTTTACCAACGAGGAAGCTCACCTTAGAGTTTTTAACCAGATTTTATTATGTAGAAATGAGTGGTTGAAACCTTGGCCACATGAACAAATTCAATCCAGCCTTTCTCCCCAGATGTCAGGATGTCAAGCTGATATTATGCAGCTCCAAGGGCCCAAACATCTAACCACATGATTAGTCTTTCTCCAGCATGACTAGTCACCATCTCACTAGCACAAATTCAGGTATGGTCCAATCAGGTCCATGAATACAAAGACACTCCTATCTCTTGGGAACCCCCAAGGATTTAGAGGTACTCTAACCAGAACTGTGGACAGAGACCAGGTACATTACAATTTCCATAACAAAGGTGCACATGTTGAATTAAGGGGAAACGTTTTTCTTGCCTCCACAATATACTCTGCATAGAAGTTAGACAATTTGGCCCATTGTGCCATAAGTAAAGAGTGAGTACTACTCTATGGGCTATGTGCAATCATGTATACACTAGTGGCCAGTGCATGGATTCATGCACATTGAAAGGAAAATATTTAATGCTATTTGCCCTTTCTCTGTAATGGACTCTGGTCACTGTCTGTGGGGCAACGGGAGGGGAGATCAGACCCCACCTGGCTCTCTCAGTGCCTGGGAGCTGGGTAGCGGCCCCGCCCCCTGCCACCTCGGCTGGTCCCTTTCTGCGGGGCTATCAGCACGGCAATCAGGCCCTGCTCGCACCTGCATTGGCCTGGCACCACCTGCTCACCTGCTCCACCATCCCACCCAGGTCCTGCTCTCCGTGGGGCCCATCGGGGCAGCAGCACTTCCACTGCTGCCTGCTGCCAGCACCAGGTCGCCAATGCCTGGTGGTCAGCACATGTCATAGCAAGCAGTTGAATTCCCAGTGGAACTCCCAGTCAAGAGGACAATTTTCATATTAAGCTTTTATTATATACTAGCAGCCTGGTGCACAATATATTGTGCACTCAGGGTATCCCTCAGCCTGGTCTGTACCCGCCCAATCTGCGGCCTGCCCATCTCGCCCCGCCCACCTCACCTGCCCCGTATGTCCGCTCACCCTGCTGCCTGCACTGCACCTGCCTCCACGGTTCTGCTGCCGGCCTCCATCTTGGCTGACTTAATTTACATACAGCCACTCCGATTGGCTGGTGGGTGTGGTTTAAGCTTCTCATAGAAACTGTCAATTAAAACATTACCCTTTTATTAGAGTAGACTAGGGGCCCAGTGCACAAAATCCATGCATTGGGGGGGGGGTTCCGCAGCCCAACCTGCCCCCTCTCACATATTGGGAATCCTCAGGGGGTGTCCTACTGATGGCTTAGGCCTTCTCTCTGCTCCCCTTGGGTAGCAGGCTTAAGCCGCAGTCTGGCCTCCCTTTGTGGGAGGCAACCAGGCTAATCAGGGGAAGCCACCAGCCCCATCACCCCACTGCTGCAGCCACTGCCAGTCACCGCAGCCACCAAGGTGTTTTCAACCACACAGATGGACTCCAGTCCCTTCACCATGAAAACATGACAACTTTCTTTAGGCATTTTCAAGATGTGTCTTTCATAGGATATGACATTTCTTTTTTTTTATCCTCACCTGAAGATATGTTTCCATTGATTTTTAGAGAATGTGGAAGAGAAGGGAAAGACAGAGAGAAACATCAAAGTGAGAAGAACACTGTAATTGGTTGCCTCCTGCATGAGCTCTGTCCTGGGCCCTGACCAAGGAAGAGCCTGCAACTAGGTACATGCCCTTGATCAGAATTGAACCCAGACCTGCAGTCAGCAGGCTGAGGCATTATGCACTGAGCCAAACTGGCTAGGGCAGGATATGACATTTCTTAGCCCTCCAGCAGCGAACCTTCATTTTTTTTCTCCAGGAGTATGGTGGAAAAACCCTAGATCGCCTTTTTGGATTCTTATTACCCAAGTTACTAAGAATATTACCAATGGCATACAGGGAGCTTAGCCAATGAGCTGAAAGAAAAGGTGTTTCCTCTGTAGTTCACTCCCATCACCGGCTCACCCATGCCTCTCCAATCTCAGCTCCAACCTTGCCCAGGCCTGTAACCTCTGGCCAAGGCTGCAGGCCAGGGCAGGGGACCCCCAAACCCATCCGATCGTTGGCTTCACAGAGCCCCGGCCTCTGCAATCACCAGCTCTGATCCTGCCCCTTCTGACTGCCAGCTTTGCCCTTGTCCCACTGGCAGGCTGTGGCCAAGGCTGCAGACCTGAGCAGAGGACTGACCCCCAGATCCCTGCTTTGGCAGCTCCACCGTTTTCTAGACCCCAGTGATCACAGGCTCCTACCCTGCCCCTCTGATCGCTGGCTCTGAGGAACCCAGGACCCTGCAATCTCTGGTTTTGCCCCTATTCAGGCCTGAGGCCTCTGGCCCAGGCCTTATGCCTGGGTAGGGCACCCTCACACCCCTCCAATGACTGGCTTTACCTCTGCCCTCTGGTGAAGACCTCTGGTCTGGATAGGGGACCCCTGGCCTTCTCTGATCACCTGTTCCACCCCTCAGCGCCCCCCCCCTCCCCAGCCACCTCCTGGCTAACAGGCCTGACCACTTCAGTGCTGGGACTGAGCCGGACTGGGCGCTGCCATCTTGTGGCTATTGGGGCGGCCATTTTTGTTATGGAGTGATGCCTAATTTGCATATTACTCTTTTATTAGATAGGATGATAAGTAAGTACTTTTTTTATTATTCTTGTCCAAAATTCTAAAACCTCAGTAAATTTTCTCAGTTGCTATTTATTGAAAAATGAGACATAAAAGAATGGATAAGTATCATTTACTAATAGTTACTCACATAACTGCAATAACCAAGCACTTAATTCAAATACACAAACAGCCCTTTAGCCATAAACAAATCTAGTGCTTGAATTTGACAGACTCCATTAACTGAAGATATTGTGATAATCCTACTTATTAATGAACTATAAAAAACTTCCAGATGGCATCTACAAATACACTTATTTATAGTCCTTCATTTTTATTTGTACTCCAGTGCTGTAGGACAATCCTGAAATTTACATAGTTATGAATTATTGCTATAGCCATATGAAATGTACTTTTGACAGAATTACACTTTTAAAAATCTACTTAGTTAACAAACACATGATTCCCCAAAATTTGTGCTTATAAAAATGTAAAAAGTTATAAATTTTAAACCAGAATATTAATGGACTTTTAAGTATTTTGGACACAAATTATTTATTCAAGAATAATACCATATTTAGTAAATGAAGACCAATCATCAGAACAATTGAGTAATTTAAAGAGCTCAACAGTGTGTACAACACATTCATACACATGCACACACACACAAGCAAAACAAAACAAGACTAAAAGCCAAATCAATCTATTCGAATTTGCTTTGATTGATAAAGTAAATGGGTTTGTTCTATTTTTTGTTTGTTTGTTTGGTGACACCTATTTCTCAGGGTATATCAATGGTCATTTTATTATCACATCAAAAGGATTTCTACCCAAAAAGAGATTTTTGAGGTCCAACCATCTGGTTTTTGTTTTTGTTTTTTTTTTTTTTTTTTTTTTTGTGTGTGTGTATTAAAAATATATTTTATTGGTTTTTTGCAGAGAGGAAGGGAGAGGGATAGAGACTTAGAAACATCGATGAGAGAGAAATATCCATAAGCTGCCTTCTGCACACTCCCCACTGGGGATGTGCCCGCAACCAAAGCACATGCCCCTGACCGGAATCGAACCTGGGACCCTTCAGTCCGTAGGCTGACGTTCTATCCACCGAGCCAAACCGGCCAGGGCTGTGTGTGTGTTTT
>PVJC01047291.1:0-12962 GCA_004026665.1 Murina feae
ATTAGCTGTTACTCCAAGACACCTAAGCCACGCCCACCAGCCAAGTCACCCCAACCAGCCAATCAGAGCAGCTGTATGCAAATTAACCCAGCCAAGATGGCAGCCAGCAGCCATGGAGCTAGAGTAAACAGGAAGCTTCCATTGCACCAGGAGTAAACTGCCTGCCTATTCCAGCCCGGGCTCTGCTAAAGGTAACAATGTTTCAATTACAGAAGCCACAGAGCTGAAGCAAACAGACATCCTGCCTGCAGGCTTTGGCTCAAAGCAACAACATTTCATTTATAGAAGATAAGTAAAGCCCAGAAACCTGATTCCAGCCAGTCTCACAGGGACCTTGGATTAATGGGAGCTGTGGGCAGCCTGAAAACGGTCCTCAAACCCTCATCCAGGCTGGCCAGGGACTCCAGTATGGACCTAAACCTTGAACAGGATGTGGACAGCCTGAAAATGGCCTTCAGCCCCTCACCTAGGCTGGCCACACCCCCATGGGGTGAGGGTCTCCCGTGGGGGTATTGACCAGCCTGCAATCAGCCATCAGCCCCTCACCCTGGCTGCCCAGGCATGGCAGCAGGTGGACATCCCCCAAGAGGTCCCAGACTGTGAGAGGGCACAGGCCAGGGTGAGGGACCCCCCGAGTGCACAAATTTTGGTGCATCGGGCCCCTAGTAAGTATATAAAAATTAGAAACAGTGTTAAATAACTAAGTTAATAGCTTTAGAATCAAAGAGAGATATTTTTGCAAATTTTGTCACTTATTACAAGTTATATGGTCTTGAGAAAATTAATTTCCTTGTTTTAAAATTTCACCTACAAAAAATAGATAAATAGTTTTGACCCTAAATTATAAGGAATAAATCAGATGTGCATAGAATACATTAATGATTAACAACTGCTTAATAATCAGTGAAGAGATCAGTACACATAAAAACCATAAATGTGTAGTAATATTATACAGGATGTCACTTCATGCTTTAACATCCTTAATTAAAGTAATACTAAAGTTTATGAGAATAGAAGTACTATGTAGGGTGGAATTAATAATTAACTAACTTCTAGCAGATTTTTTTTCCTGGAATCAGACTGACACAAGGATGCTGATGAACCTTATTGTTCAATAAAATTCTAAAATCTCTAACCAATTAAACAAGGTTAGGAAGAGAAATTATAAAATTCACGTAAACACTTGATTGGTAAATAAAGTAAACTTGCTTTCTATTGATCTGATTGGGGCCTTAAAATATCCAATTAAAAAAATTGAAACTATTATAACAACTAGGGGCCCGGTGCACAAAAATTTGTGCACTCAGGGCGTGGGGGTCCCTCAGCCTGGCCTGTGCCTTCTTGCAGTCTGGGACACCTCAGGGGGGATGCCCACCTGCTGGCATTCCTGGCCAGCCTGGGTGAGGGGCTGAGAGCCATTTTCAGGCTGCCCACAGCCCCTTCAGGGTTTGTACAATGGGGGGTGGGAAGGCTGGTGAGTGCAGGCCTGGATATTTCCCACCGGAGGGCCCACGATTGCACACGCCTGGTGGGCCCCCACCGCTGAGGGGACACATCTGGCACAGAGTTGGGTGGCAATCCAGGGGCAGACGCTGGTGCAGAATCCCTCGGTGGGGCCCTGCTGCTGAGCAAACACACCCGGGGTGGAGCCGGGCAGTGAACTGGCTTCGGATTCTCTGCACTGTGCAGCAGAAGCTCCCGCATGCCCTGTGGAGGCCCCTGGGGGGCGGGTGAAGGTAGTGGACTCTGGACGGGTGCTCATGGACGCCCTGTGGAGGCCTCCAGGGCAGAGCCAGGCAGTGGACCCAGGACAGCTGCTCCTGCACACCCCCCAGAGACCTCGTGCTCCTGCATGCCCTGGAGAGGCCCCCAGGGTGTAGAGCCAGGCAGTGGACCCGGGACAGGCGCTCCTCGATACCCCTCGGAGGCTCCTGGGGGCAGAGCTAGGCAGCAGACCCAGGACAGCTGCTCCTGGACACCTCGAGGAGGCCGTAGGCCAGACCTCCCCTCCCACTGAGCTGACACACCTGGCACAGCTATGCCAGCCGGCCGTGGAGGATCCCAGTGCAGAGCCACCCTGCCAGCCTCTGTCTTGGCTGGGTTAATTTGCATACAGATGCTCTGATTGGCTGGTGGTAACGGTCAATTTGCATGTTTCTCTTTTATTATATAAGATAATATAGTTAGTTCAGTAAAGTGAACAGACTAAATAAATTTCTAAGGAAGGATAAAATTTTTAGAATATAATGGAAAATTTACCTTTCTCAAAAAGTTATTCAGCATCCATCTTAGACTTAAGCTATATGTCCTGACATACTTTCAGAGTAAAAAAATAGAAAACAGACTAAATACTTAAAAATAAGCAACTCTTCAAATAATTCTATTCATTCAGAATATTACATTTTTAAATAAGGACATTGATTAATATGTATTTTTATTAAATATTCTAGACATATTTTAGATGTAAAATTACAAAAATATTCATACAAATTGACCCCACTTTATAATGTCTAATGTGATACATGCAGATATGATTTCTGCAAATACATAAAAATAGGAATAATACTGTCAGTGGGATATTAAATCATGGTGCATTTATATTTATCAGACAAATTCATTCGTTCTTAATAACATCTTACCAAAAGAAATTATCCAATAAAACATGTCTTTTCAACTTCTGTATTTTATAAAAAACTATTAATGAATACAGAACACTGATTGCCAAGTTTTTTATAGCCATACTTTCAACTAAAATAAATCCAGTGACACATTTAATTTTCTTCTGGAACTGAGGAAAATCTTTGTTGCCAATTTGCAAAATAGATAAACTATTTCCAAATGAACTTAGAACATAAGCACTGACAGAGGTCAAAAATAAACATCATATAGCATAAAACATTTAAATTACTTGGGATTCTATAACAACCTAATTATGCTTTCTACAAGGGAAAACAATTTAACTTCTTTATTTCTAATCACAAGGCCACCATTTTTTTCAGTTGATTAGCTAGGAATATGAGTTATGAAGTAGGTCATCATTTCATAGCTCATTTTAGGGGAAAAGTTTCAAGTTTTTTTCTTTATATTTGATATTAGCAGAAGTTTTTTTGTTTTTTTTTAAGTAGGTGTCCTTTATCACACTAAGAGACTTTCCTCTACTTTTACTTTACTGAAAGATTGTTAGCATAAGTGGATGTTGAATTTTGTCAATTTTTTTATCTGGAACTATTTAGAAGACAATACAGTTTCTCTCTTACTGTTATTATGGTGAATAAAATTGACTGATTGAAAATATTAAACCAATCTTGAAATACCCAGATAAATATCATATTCTCATGAGGAGTTATACTTGCAATGTTATTGCTGAATTTTATTGATATTTTTAAATATGTTTTATTGATTTTAGAGAGTGAGGAATGGAGAGGAATAGAGAGACACATCGATAAGAGAGACATATTGATCAGAAGCTTTCTGCACACACCCCCACTGGGGAACCAGCCCATAATGCGGGCATGTTCCCTGACCAGAAATAGAAACCAGAGCCTCTTGGTTCATGGGGTGACATCTAACCACTGAGCAACACCAGGAAGACTATTTGCTATTTTTATTGAAATTTTAATCTATGTTCATAGATGGTTTTGTTTAGAATTCTCTCTCTCTCTCTCTCTGTCTCTCTCTCTCTCTCTCTCTCTCTCTCTCTCTCTCTCTAATGTCTTTTTTTATTTTGGTGTTGCAGTAATACTTGCCTTATAAAAGGACATGAAGTGTGCTAATAATTTCTGTTTTCTGAAGAAATTTATCCACTATTATTTTAATTATGGTTTCTTTAAAATAAATCTTAATATCCATAGTATGAATTCCACATAATTTTTTATGGTCTTCAAATGTGACCTTTAATTTTGGCCCTTCCATTTATATTCATTTTACAATTGCTTTAAATCCTCAAAAAAAAAATAAGGTGAGATATGTTCTCTATCCCTGTTGCCTTGAATAGATTGTATAAAATTGGTGATGTTTTATGTTTAAATATTTAGTTCTATAAATTTTGCTTTGTTAACTACATTTTCAATTTATTTAATAATTGTAGCACTATTAGGCTGTCTTCTCTTTTTGGATGTGTTTGTGGACTTTAAAATTTCATCTTTTTCATTTAAGTTATCCAAATTATTTGTGTGAGTTGCTCATAGGATCTTCTTATTGCCCTTTTAATATCTGATCTGAGATATTAATATCTGATTTGAGAAACATCAAAGTGGGAGGAACACTTTGATTGGTTGCCTCCTGCATATGCCCTGACCTGGGCCCCGGCCAGGGAGGAGCCTGCAACCTAGGTACATGCCCTTGGTCAGAATTGAACCCAGACCCTGCAGTCAGCAGGCTGAGGCATTATGCACTGAGACAAACTGGCTAGAGCAGGATATGACATTTCTTAGCCCTCCAGCAGTGGACCTTCATTTTTTTTCTCCAGGAGTGTGGTGGAAAACCCCTAGATCACCTTTAGGGATTCTTATTACCCAAGTTACTAAGAATATTACCAGTGGCATACAGGGAGCTTAGCCAATGAGCAGTGAGAGAAGGTGTTTCCTCTGTAGTTTGTGCTGATCACCAGCTCCTCCCCAACCCCTCCAATCCTAGCTCTACCCCTCCCCTGGCCTGTAACCTGTGGCCAAGGCTAAAGGTCTGGGGAGACGACCCCAAGTCCCTCCAATCGCCGGCTTCACAGAGTCTAGACCTCTGCAATCACAGGCTCTGAACCTGCCCCTTGCCATCGCCAGCTCTGCCCTTGCCCCACTGGCAGCCTCTGGCCAAGGCTGCAGCCCTGGGAAGGTGACCCCCAGACCCCTGTATTTCTGGCTCCACTCCTGCCTAGACCCCTGCTATCACTGGCACTGCCCCTGGCCCTCTGATCACCGGCTCTGCCCCTGACCAAGCCTGAGGTCTCTGACCCAGGCCTTATGCCTGGGTAGGGCACCCTCATACCCCTCCTGTCACTGGCTCCAACCTTGGCCCTCCAATCACCGGCTCTTCCTGTGCCCATGCCTGAGGCCTCTGGTGAATGCCTCTGGCCTGAGTAGGGGACTCCCAGCCTCCTCTGATCACCTGTTCTGCCCCTCAGGCCTCCCTGCCTCCTCAGCCACCTGCCTTGCTAACAGACTTGACCACTTCAGGGGTGGGGCTGAGCCAGACTGGGCACTGCCATCTTGTGGCACTGGGGGTGGCCGTCTTGTGACTATGGGCAATGCCATCTTGGGTCCACTGGGGCAGCCATCTTGTGGCTATGAGGGAAGCCATCTTTGTGATGGAGTGATGCTTAATTTGCATATTACTCTGTTATTAGGTAGAATGTGGCTATGGGTACCACCATCTTGTGACTATGGGGGAAGCCATTTTTGTGATGGAGTGATGCCTAATTTGTATATTATTCTTTTATTATATAGAAGTATGGCTATGGACACCTCCATCTTGTGGCCATGGAGTAGCTATCTTTGTCACGAAGTGATGCCAAATTTGTGTATTACTCTTTTATTAGATAAAAGATTGGATCCACTGAAGGTAGAACATAGAATATATATTACTCTATAAAACCATTTAATCTTCCTCTTTGCATTGTGTTTATTATTTTAATATACATTGGAAACTCCACCAGATAATGTTATAATTTTTATTTCAACAATCTATTGTATGAAAGGATTTGTGTAGAATTGGTATTTTCATTTATTTTTCAATGTTTGGTAAAAACTTCATTAAAATATAAGTAGAGCAATTTGATAGAATAATAGTACAGACATTTATACCTGGAGTTCTCTTTTCAGGATGATTTATATATATATTTGTTTACTTTAACAAATATATATGGATATGTAGGTTAGAAATTTTATCTGGAATTAGCTTTAGTGTATTACATCTTTTAAATAGCTATTTTTATTTAAGTTACCAAACCTACTTTTCAGAGCTTTACAAAATATTATATTTGATCATTTTAATATCTGTATAACTTAAAATTGTGTGATATTTCTAATTCCTGATAAATTTTATGTTTTTCCAGATCACATTCACAATAATTTTATTAATGTTATTCATCCTTTCTAAGAAATCAGCTTTTGATTTCATTAATCTCTTATTTTTGTTCTACTTTTCATTGATTTTTGCCTTATGATTTTTTTCTTCTGTTTAGATGCTTCTTTGGCTTTTTTACATGTAGATTCCCTGTAACATCGAAGATAATAATGAGAAATCACACAACAATAACAACATTTATCCTGTTTGAACTTATAGAAGGCCCACAGCTGCAAGTTCTGATTTTTAGCTTCTTATTTCTCACCTACATGCTGAGCATTACTACAAATCTGACCATTATCATTCTCACACTCAACGATTCTCATCTTAAAACACCTATGTATTTTTTTTCTTCAAAATTTCTCTATCTTAGAAATCTCATTCACAACAGTCTGTATTCCCAGATTCCTGTACAGTATATCAACTGGGGACAAAACTATCTAAACTAATAAAAGTGAAATAGTAAAATTAACCGTTTCTCCGGGACGCCCAACAGCCAATCAGAGCGACTGTATGCAAATTAGCCCAGCAAACATGGCGGCCGCCACTCACAGAGTAAAGGGCAGCGTCCATTGCAGCAGGAGCAAAAGGGAAACTGCCTTCGCAAGGGCTTGGCTTAGCCTGCCTCAGAGCAAAACAGAAGAAAACATTTTGCAACAATGTGTAAATCATAGAATCCTCGGAAGCTGAAGCCGGCCTGAGTCTAAGATAACAACATTGTGTCATTATAGAAGCCGCAAGGTGAGGCAGAGAGGAGGGTTCGTTAGCCGCCTTAAAGGAATAGCTTCAATTATAGAAGATAAACCCCAGGCCTTCAAGGATCAGCATCAATTATAGGAGCTAAACAAACCCCAGGCCTTAAAGGAACAGCATAAATCATAGGAGCTAAACAAACCCCAGGCCTTAAAGGAACAGCATCAATTATAGGAGATAAACAAACCCCAGGCCTTATAGGAACAGCACCAATTATAGGAGATAAACAAACCCCAGAAACCTGCATCCACCAGCCTTGCTGGGACGTTGGGTCAATGGGAGCTGTGGGCAGCCTTAAAGCCCGTCACCCACGCTGGCCACAACCCAATGGGGTTAGGAACGTTCCTGGGGGGCTTGGCCAGCCTGCACCCAGCCATCAGCCCGTCACCCAGCCTGGTCAGGCATGCCAGCAGGTGGACATCCCCAGAGGGGTCCCAGACTGTGAGAGGCCACAGGCTGGGATGAGGGACCACCCGAGAGCACAGAGCGGCTGCAGGGCGGAACAGCGCAGGACCCAGGACCCGTGAGTAGGAAAGAGGCGGCAGGTTGGAGGGCACCGGGAAGCAGGTAAGAGGCGGCAGGGGGTCGGCAGCCTGCTTGGTGGGATTCCCAGGCCCTTTGCAGGACATTGGGGAGCGGGTAAGAGGTGGCAGGGGGTTGGCGGCCTGCTTGGTGGGCTTCCCAGGCCCTTTGCGGGGCATCGGGGAGCGGGTAAGAGGTGGCAGGGGGTTGGTGGCCTGCTTGGCAGCTGTCCAGGCCCTTGAAGGGGCATCGGGGAGCAGGAAAGAAGCAGCAGGGGGTCCGTGGCCTGCTTGGTGGGCTTCCCAGGCCCCTTGCAGGGCACCAGGAAGTGGGAAAGCAAGGTGGCGGGCCGGGGAGTGGGAAAGAGGCGGCGGGGGGTCTCGGCCTGCTTGGTGGCTGCCCAGGCCCTTTGCGGGGCACCAGGGAACAGGAAAGCAAGGCTACAGGGGGCAGGGTCCTTCTTGGCAGCTCCCCAGACCCCTTGGTGGCACCAGGAAATGGTAAAGGAAGGCAGCAGGGGACGGGTGAGTGGGAAAGAGGCAGCGGGGGCATCTCGGCCTGCTTGGCAGCTTCCCAGGGCCCTTCCAGGGATCAGGGAGCAGGAAAAGGCTGGCCTGACGATGAGGCGAGGTTTTCCCTGCTTTCTGGTGGCTGGAGGAAGATGGGCAGTAGGCAAGCTTGGGAGGCAGGCAGCACCCAGCCCTAGCCACAGCTCAAAAAAGAGAACAACATGCAGGGGAGGGCAAGAGTCTGAGAGATCAACATAAAGGGGGAGCCTGTTCAAAGCCTCCACGGTGTGCCTGGGGGCAGGCCCCCAGCAGGTAGACACACACAGGAGGACTGCTCCGAGCCTCAGATGCAGCTGGGGGCAGGTCCCCAGTGGCCACACACACATACGCACACACACACTCACACACACACACAAAAGGCGCCTGGCAGACTGGGGCCATCATAGGACATCCACTGAGGGGTCCCAGACTGTGAGAGGGCACAGGCCGGGCTGAGGGACTCCCTCCACCCCGAGTGCACAAATTTTTGTGCACCGGGCCCCTAGTTACTTATAATGCTTATTAGAGTAGATAGCACAGGCATTCAGGCTACAACCCTCCATCTTGCCAGGATACATAAGTGGCCATTTTGCTTAGTTTGTTCAGAATAGTGAAATTTGAATAAAATATCAATGTTGTTTCCAAATAATGTAATGAACAAGCAGCACTAATCCAACATTTGTGTATCTGCCCCAGCCTTTCACACGTCAGCCAGAAATAGCTACCTTATATTTTCTGTTTATGGTTTTACTTTAAAGAAAGAGAATGTTGTTTTAATTTATCAATAAGATATTAGTCTCTCAATTTTTACTGTATTTTGATGATGTGCCTATCTACTAGCTACATCTTGTCTAAAATGTACATTCAATATATTTTTACTAACAAATAAAATAGTTAAGTAGGTCATTTTTTTTATCCTTGTGGCCTTTTCCTCTGCTATTTTCTGCTTCTTCACAAGTTTACATATAACTGCATTATACTGCCTTGCCATTTGTTCCAGTAAAAACAAAATAACATTTGCCTATCTGGCATGGCTCAGTAGCATTGACTTATGAACCGGGAGGTCATGGTTCAATTCCTGGTCAGGGAACATACCCAGGATGTGGGCTCCATTGCCACTAGGGAGCATGCAGGAGGCAGCCAATCAATAATTCTCTCATCACTGACTTTTCTATCTATTTTTCTCTACTTTCTTTTCTGCAATCAATAAAAATACATTCTAAAAATTATTTGTCCATTCACATATGGTCTTATATTGGGTCTCTCAGTTCTGTCCCATTGGTCTGTGTGTCTTTCTGCCGATACCACGCTATTTTGATTACTATCTCTTGGTAATTAGAAGTAGGGAAATGTGATACCTCTGACTTTATTTTTTCCCAGGATCGCTTTGGCTATTTGGGGTCTTTTTGTGGTTTGAGACAAATCTGATGATTTTTTTGTTCTGTTTCTTTTTAAAATGCTTTGGGACTTTGTTGAGGATTACATTAAATTCGTATATTGCTTTGGGTAATACGACTATGCTTTGATTTTAACTATGTTGCTTCTTCCAACCCATGAGCCTGGGATGTCTTTGCATTGCATTGTGTCTTTTTCAGTCTCTTTTTATAATGCTTTGTAGAAGTCAGCACACAGGTATTTCACACCCTTTATTTCTGGGATTTTTATTTTTTTCATGAAATTGTAAAAGGAATTGCCTTTTTGTTTTTTGTTTTTGAAATTTAATTCCTATACACTTACAAGAATGCATTGGATTTTTGTACATTGATTTTGTATCCTGAAACTTTACTGTATTTGTTTCTTATTTCTAGTGGTTTTTTGGTGGCATTTTTAGGGTTTTCTATATAAAATCATGTCATCTGCAAAAAGTGACACTTTAACTTCTTTTTCAATTTGAATGCCTTTTATTTTTTTCTCTTGCTTTATTGCTTGGGCTTGGATTTCCAGGACTGTGGTGAATGAGAGAGGGGAAAGTGTCCCTCCTTGTCTTGTTCCTTAGAGGGAGCTTTCACTTTTTCACCTTTGAGTGTATATTAGCTGAGGGTTTGTCATGTATGGCCTTTGTTAAGTTGAGGCACTTTCCCTCTATTCAGTGTTTTAATCATAAATGGATGTTGCACCTATTGATAAGGTCACAGTGTTTTTTCCTTTATCGTGTTAATGTGGTATATTACATTGATTGATTTGAGTGTGTCGAACCACAACTTGTGCCCTTGCAGTGAACACCATTTGATCATGAGATATTCTTTAATGTTTTACTGCATTGGACTTACTAGTATTTTGTTTAGAATTTTTGAATTTGTATTAAACAGAGAAATTGGTCTCTTAGGGTTTCCGTGTGTGCGTGTTATCTTTGCCAGGTTTTAGTTTTGGTGGCATGGCCAAGCCGTCTATGGTGATGGGTTTAAATTCCTCTTTATTCTTCGTACTATATACCTCTCTGATGCTTACTGTTTTAAAAATACAATTTCCCAAGGATACCTAATTAAAATTATTCAACTCTAGAGTGTATTCATCAGTAGCATTCCTCTCTAGAGACATTTTAATTCCATTTCTTTGCAAGAATCCCCGGTGGCTATTTTGAGAAAAAAATAAAATAAAACCACTCTGTTTTCAAAGCAATAGTTAGAAAAGCAGGGTACCTGCTGGAAGGTAAGGAATATATAATTTTAACTAAAGTTACTCAGATCAAGTAAGATTTTTGTAGCATTTAAGGTTAAAATATTATTTTTATGTAAATTTTGAAAAACAAGAACTAACCAAATAGCTTTTGATTGTGCAACTGGAGATAGTTTTTTATATTGTGGAATTTTCTTTCTCATAAATTTTACTCCTAGGCCATGAAGCTCCCCTATTTTCCGTAATTATTATATATTGATTTTAACTGATGTTTTTGAGCCTTCATCTTATGAACTAAGAGCTTTACTTAACTAACCAGCAGAAAAACAGAACTTTTTCACCTGTTTACCGATTTCACTGCTAAATATTTTCCTGATTCCACATTTTTCTTTTATGTGTTTAGTATTTTAGGCAGTGTTTGGATTTCAGAAGTCAAATTGCTACCAGAGAGGATTATATAATTGTAAGAATTTTTTCATTTCTCACCTAATTTATTTTATCCTTTGTCTAATCAGCTTATAACTTAGGTCCCTTACCTTTGGCTGTTAGAATCTCTTCTAAAAAGCAATAGATTATTATTTAATTCATAAAGAAAAATTAGATTCTGTTTGCATATACATATGTGTGTGTGTGTGTGTTTGTGTGTGTGTGTGTGTGTGTGTGTGTAGTTTTGGTGGTCCTGATTCTTTTGTTGTTATTGATTATCTATATAGGTAGGGCTGACATGAAACATACTGGGAAAATTGTGGGGCGAAAAATATCTAAAAAATTAAACTTTAAAATGTTTCATTTTCTAAGAATGATTAGAACCTGTAGTCATTGGTAAAATATTCTAATAAAGCTAATATAATATTTTGTATTTTATACCTAATTTTAATACATATGAACAAATTTTAAGAGAAGGTAAAACATATTTCTTTACTGCGTAAAATGTTACAAAGAGTAGTACATATGCCTCCTTTTTTTTTATTTCATTGCTTAAAGTATTACAACAAGTGATAGATAAGTATTACAACAGATGATAGATAGATCTCCATTTTTTCCCCTTGCCCTTCCCCCACCTCCTCCCTAACCCCCAGTTTCCCGTGTCCACTGATTATGCTCCTATGGATGCATGCAAGTCCTTCAGTTGATCCTTTTTTCCCCTCCCTTGACCTTTGCCCAGCTTCCCCTACCCCCCAGTATTCTGTGTCAATTAGTTTCGCTTACATGCATGTATAACAGTTCTTTGGTTGATCTCTTGCGCCACCCCCCACCCCTTCCCCAACCCTCCCCAGCCTTCCTGCTGTAGTTTGACAGTCTTTTTGGTACTGCTTTGCTTCTGTATCTATTTTTTGTTCATAAGTTTATAATGGTCTTTATTATCCATAAATGAGTGATGTCATGTGGTATTTTTCTTTCATTGATTGGCTTATTTCACTTAACATAATGCTGTCCAGTTCCATCCATGCTGCAGCAAATGGTAAGAATTCCTTTTTTACAGCAGTATCCCATTGTGTAGATATACCGCTGTTTTCTAATCCATTCATCTGTTGATGGGCACTCAAGCTGTTTCCAAATCTTACTACAGTGAATTGCGCTGCTATGAACATAGGGATGCATATATCCTTTCTGATTGGTGTTTCTGGTTTCTTGGGATATATTTCTAGAAGTGGGTTCACTGGGTCAAATGGCAGTTCCATTTTTATCTTTTTGAGGAAATGCCATACTGTCTTCAATAGTGGTTGCACCAGTCTGCATTCCCACCAGCAGTGCACGAGTGTTCCTTTTTCATCACATCCTCTCCAGCACTTGTTGTTTTGTTATTATAGGCATTCTGACAGGTGTGAGATGGTACCTCAATGTTGTTTTGATTTGCATCTCTCAGATGATTAGTGATTTTTAGCATGTTTTCATATGTCTCTTGGCTTTCTGAATGTCACCCTTTGAAAAGTGTCTACTCAGGTCCTATGCACATTTTTAGATTGGATTGTTTATTTTCCTTTTGTTAAGTTGTATGAGTTCCCTATTAATGTTGGTGATTAAACCCTTATCGGTGATAACATTGGCAAATATGTTCTCCCATGAAGTCAGCTTTCTTGTTGTTGTTTTTTGTTGTTGTTTTGTTTTTTTTGTTTTGGTGTTTTGTTTTTCTGTGCAGAAGCTTTTTCTTTTGATATAGTCCCATTTGCTTATTTTCTCTTTAGTTTCCAATGCACTAGTTGCTGTATCTGAGAAGAAATTTCTTTCTCATATGTCTTAAATTTTGTTGCCTTTGTATTCCTCTATATTTTTATGGTTTCCCGTCTTACATTTAAGTCCTTTATCCATTTTGAGTTTATTTTTGTATATTGTGTGAGTTGGTGGTCTAGTTTCATCTTTTGCATGTATCTGTCCCATTTTCCCATCACCATTTATTGAAGAGACTGTCTTGATTCCATTGTATGTTCTTGCCTCCTTTGCCAAATATTAATTGAGCATATTGAT
>PVJC01047292.1:0-12971 GCA_004026665.1 Murina feae
CCGGCTCCTGGAAGCCGGGAAGGAGGCCTGGCCCTGCACCCTGGCCCTGCACCCTGGCCTCACCGGTCCCAGTCCAGAGGCCCTGGCCTCAGCTTCTCCAGCTGTGAAGTGGGGCTAGGAGAACACCCCCTTTCCCTCTCTGCCTTCCTCCCTCGTTGCTGGTGGAAATCAAGGGCGCGCGCCTGGCCTGCTTCTCCGCTCCCCACGGCCTCAGCGGCTCCCGGCGCAGGTCCAGTCCCCCGCGTTCCTGCCCGCAATCCGGAGAGCAAGGCTGACAGGAAGCTCGTCCTTTCCTTTCATCAAAGTGGCAAGAAGCCTACATGCACACTGACCTCTCTCCCACCCAAGCAGCGAAAGGGCGTCTCGGGACAGAAGGCAAAGAGCCTGCCTTGCTGGGGCACTGGCGGCTGGACAAAGTCTGTTGAGGAAAGAGAAAGCTGCTCCTCCACCCTCGCTTCTGGGAACCGCGTGTGAAGGTGGGGAGATGTGGCATCACCCTCCCTGCCAGGCACTGAGAGGAGCTGCCTTCACAGAACCGCGCCCTTGAACGCAACCCCGGAACCAACGCCGCCTTTGACAGCACAGCGTGGCTGGCACGCTGGGGACCAGGCCTTCCAGTCCTCACGTCTCCTCTAATGAGACTCCTGTGTCTTAAAGGGACTCTTCCTCCCCTACGTTATCACACACAGCCCACAGCTTGAAGCCGGAGGTTTATGCGTGAAAAGAAAAACAGTGATAAACGGATTGGCTGGTTCCCATTGTGTCTCGGATGGTATACGTGTCATTGGGAACCTGGGATTTCGGGTGGAGCAGGAGGGGTTGGGAGGAGGACAAATCCACGCCAGCCAGTGTGGGAGCCACGGCAAGGAGGCGGTCCTGTTTTTCCCCTGGAGTGGATCCATCAACGCAACATAATTTCAAGAAGCCTGGGGTTTATTTTAGAATACCCAGGAAACGAAGAAGAGATGAAGCAAGTCTGTGAAATCTTGATAATTTCTGCGTCTAAACTGTGGGCGTCCTGGTTGGGTCCCCCAGTGCTGACCTGGTATGGGAATTGGGAGGTGACCCTGCAGCAGGGGAGGGAGGCGGGAAGTGAGTAGGGGAGGGAAGGAAGCCAAATACGGGGCAGGGTTCACACAGGCACCTGGGCTGTTTCCCTGGGGAACAACAAAGGGCCATCCTCCGAGGGCAGGGGACCAGGGGTCCTGTCACACTCTGTCTCCGTCACTGCGGAGTAGACGACACTAAGCCGAGGTTCACCCTGACTTAGATGGTTGAGCTTCCAGGACAAAAGAGCCTCGACTGGGCAGCTTCAACAACGGAAATTTCTTGCCTTCCAGTTCTGGGGACTGGGTGTCCATGACCAAGGTGCTGGCAGATTCAGTGTCTGGTGAGAGCGCTCTTCCTAATTCACACACTGTGTCCTCACATGGTGGACGGGGATGGGTCTCCCGAGCCTCTGTTATGAGGGCACTGGTCCGGTTCACTAGGGCTCCACCCTCACGGCCTAATCGCCCCAAAGGCCCCACCTCCTACCACCGTCATGCTGGGATGAGGTTTCAACACATGAATCTGGGGTGACACAGTCTGTAGCAAGGGGTGCCCCCAGCTTCCATGATGCTGCCGTGTCTCCAGGGAGAAAATGCCCCACAGTGTCTCGGGGGCCCTGTTCTTGCTCTGCGACTCTCTGGCTGGTAGAATCAGGGAATTTTTGACAAATTGTGTTTTGACTGGAGAAAGACTGGGAATCTGAATGAATTCTCTAGCAAACTCTTACGTAACAAATCTATTTAAAATATAAAAGTCACCCTTCGTGTTTACATCTTTTGTGAAAGCCCAGCTCCGCATAATGTTTCGCTTGGAGCAAAGGCATCACCCAGCACGCAGCTCCCAGCCACACTCCTCTGTGGGTCGTGAGCTGGAGCGCCGGGGGAGGCAGATAGTTTTCCATCCACGTGCTTGGCTCACCTGCGGTTCCCCTTTAAGGAAGGCTGGCCATCAAACTGCTCTGTCTTTGCTGTGTTTGTGTCATATCTCTCTAACTTAAAGCCTTTGTGCGACAATAGTTGTTGTTAGGGGGAGAATAACAGATTCATTAGGGGTTATGCATTAAATTTCCATCATAATTCCACCCCCACACCAGGGAGTCACTGTGTACTAGTAAGAAGTTGGAATCTTTGACAATAGACTGGGGGAAATGTTTACAGTAAGAACACAGCAAAAATGTTCAGTATTTTATTACATGAATATCACATACTAATTCATAAGAAAAAATACATTGCCTTAATTGGAAAATTATCCTGAATAGTCAGTCTAGCCCCAGACATCCCTACACAACCTATTGCTAATGCACGGAGAAATATAAGACACCAGAAACCTCAGGGTCAATCAGGGACTGTAGCCCAACCAAGTTACCCTGGTGCTCACTGACCCCCATGACCCTCACTGACCCCCATGACCCTCACTGCCCCCTTATCCTTGCTGGCCCCCATGATCCCCTTGGCTCCCTTACTCATCTTTTTGTCACCAAACTTAAGATCTGGACTCCATTGTCCTTTTATGAAGCCACTTCTATTGGGAACTTGGCATTTGGATAAGGCAGTGGTTCTCAACCTTCCTAATGCCGCAACCCTTTAATACAGTTCCTCATGTTGTGGTGACCCCCAACCATAAAATTATTTTTATTCCTACATCATAACTGTAATTTTGCTACTGTTATGAATCATAACGTAAATATCTGATATGCAGGATGTATTTATGCGACCCCTGTGAAAGGGTTGTTCGACCCCCAAAGAGGTTGTGACCCACAGGTTGAGAATCACTGGTATAAGGGCTTTTGTCCCCAGATTCCCCACTGGAGTCAAGGATTCCACCTAAGCTTTTAAAAGGCACCACTTAAGATAGAACTTCAGAATGTAACTCTTGATCAGGTCACCCTCATCCCCCACAAGGATGTGGGTAAAGATAATTAGGGATTTACAAACACATGCTCAGAAGACAGTGTGACTGTGAAAAAGGGCTCCGCATGAGTAGTCATCAAGGAAGTACAGTAAGACTACAGTGAGATATGACTACACACACACACCAGAATGGCCCAAAATGAAAGACAGACAATGTAAAATGTCGGTGAGGATGCAGCGCAGGCGGAAGTCCCAAGCGCTGCTGGCAAAGTAAAAGCATGCAACCACTTTGAGAAAAGGCCTGTGGCTTCATATAAACCTAAACAAAACCTACCGTAGGGCACATCCGTTTCAAGCCCAGATATTAACCTAAGAAATATGAAAAGTATGTGTCCACAGCAAGACTTATACAGAGACCTCACGGCAGCATTAGTCATCGTAGCCCCACACAACCAGATATCCGCCAGTAGGAGAATGTACCAGCAGTGTAAACAGTGGCACATTCATCCCATGAAATAAATGCTTCCTAAAGGCCAAATGGAGCAAACACCTGACGCACTCAGCGACGTGGACGAATCTCAAAACCATTACGTAAATGAAGTAGCCAGACACGAGAGTCCACATCCATGATTTCATATTTACAGATTTCTCAAATGAGCAAACCCACATCAATGGAGGGGAACGTCAGGTCAGCAATTGCTTCTGGTGCAGTGAGAAAAGGATTCGCTGGGAAGGAACACGGGGGACTTCGGGATGTTGCAACTGTCCTACCAATGAAGTTCAGGTCACACGGGCGGGTACATTTGTCAAAACTCATTGAATGGTGCACTCAAACTTCATTTCGTTGTATGAAATTTTCCTCAAAACAAAAGCTAGACACAAATATTAAATCCTAACTGATGATGTACAGGCTGAAGTGCTTAGGAGAAAGGTCTGCAAGTTGCTTTGAAATGCACCAGAAAATAAGACGGGCTGATGGATGTGCAGGATACATGGCTGGATACATACAGATGAATGAGCTAAGCGTCAACGCATGTTGTTGGTAGAATCTAGACTGCAGAGGCGCTTGCTACAACATGTTTAAATGTTCTGCACTTTGGGAACTTCCATAATGAAATGCTGAGTGGGAGGGAGACGGGTAGGAAGGTTTAAGGTGCGCCCTGGTTTGTGGTTTCTTATTAGGAACTGACTTCTCTGTGCTGTACCTGCCGGAGCGGCTCCAGGAAAAACTGGAGAATGGGATACAGAACCCTCCTTCCGAGTGAAATGGCGGAGGGTCTGGAGGGGGGAAGGAGAGGCAAATGGCAAGGGTGCTGGGGTGAGCTTCAGGCAAGGTTTGAGCGGCGACACAGAACGAGCAGGAGACATTCATGAAAAGGTTTGTCGCAAGGAATTGATTTATGCGACTTGGAGGTCTGACTGTGCGAGTTTGCAACCCATGGGGCAGGCCACGGGGGAAGGTGGGACTCTGGCAGGGCTGACTGCTGTCGGCTGAGTTTCTTCTTCCTTGGGAAGCCGCACCTCTCCTCTTGGGCCCTTCCCTCCAGCTGATTGGATCAGCCCCCCTAGGTCACCCAGGAAAATTCTCCCCCCTCCAATCACATCTACATCAGGCCTTCATGCCCCGCCCACTAAGCGTTTGATTAAATAATCTGGTACTGAGCCCAGCTCCGGGAAGCTGTGGGTCAGGCCTGCAGGAGGTGGCAACCACTCAGGCACCCCAAGTATCTCATCCAATTTGGTTAATAGGAACCAAATGCAATGCTTCCATCCGTCAGTCTACAGTCCTTTCCTAAAAGACTATAGAAGTCTCAGTTTTGGGTTTTTTTTCTTTTTAAATATTTTTCTTATTTCAGAGAGGAAGGGAGAAGGAGAGAGAGAAACATCAATGATGAGAGAGATTCATTGATCAGCTGCCTCCCACAGGCCCCCCAATGGGGATCAAGCCCACAACCGGGGTATGTGTCCTTTACCGGGAATCGAACCATAACCAGTTGGTCCACACTGCAGATGCCATTCCTTGAAAATCCTGTTTCCTTTCCCATTCCGTGAGAAGACAAAATGAGTTCCAGGGAAATGGGCATCTGCGACTTCTTTGCACATCAAATGTAGCGACTAAGACGCAAAAGCCTGCTGTAACCAAAATACATTCACAACAGCGGCCAAACAGCTTGTTAATAAACAGGAAAGGCCGGCCGTCGGCTCAGTGGTTGTGTGGCGACCTATGAACCAGCAGGTCATGGTTCAATTCCTGGTCAGATCATCTGCCAGGGTTACAGGCTCAATCCCCAGTGATTCTCTCTCATCATTGATATTTCTCTCTTTCCCTCTCCCTTCCCTTCTGAAATCAATAAAAATATATTTAAAAAAAAAAAACAGGAGAAAATATTCAAAATCATTAGTGATTTTAAAATGTAATTCAGGCCCTAACCGGTTTGGCTCAGTGGATAGAGCGTCGGCCTGCAGACTGAAGGGTCCCAGGTTTGATTCCGTTCAAGGGCATGTACCTTAGTTGGGGGCACATCCCCACTGGGGGGTGTGCAGGAGGCAGCTGATCGATGTTTCTCTCTCATCAATGTTTCTAGTTCTCTATCCCTCCCCCTTCCTCTCTGTAAAAAATCAATAAGATATATTTTTTTTAAAGTAAAAAATAAAAATGTAATTTAGAACACTGATACACTATTTCTGCCAGCTGTCTGGAAAATGAGAATGGCCCGCCCCTGAGGGTGTGGAGTATGTGGAGTGGACCTGGTGCGGTCCTTCCAGAAGGCGGTGGGTGGTGACGACCTGCCCTGCTTTCTACACGAAGGTGTGTCTATGTCATTATCCCCAGCAGCAAAACAGTTACACCAAGCATGTCAAGCTTGCAGCCCACAACGGATTTTTGTGGCCCAGACAATATAACATTTTAATAAAAATCTCGTAACTTAATTTTACAGTATCCTGTTATACATAATTATTAATAATTAACTACAACATTCACTAATGACCGATGATTGTAATCGTGTAGCATTCATTTCCCTTATGCGCCCTATGTGCAGGTGCACCGTTTCTCTCCACTAATACCAGCAGCGAATATTTTAGCAGCCGATGGCCACATCATTAGACTGACTTGTTTGGTGTGCACAACAGGAAATATTTTGCTTTCAGAGAACAAGAAAAATAGGTTTACTTGTGTTATGCTTATTAATTTGTGCAGTTATTCAGTGTCTGGTAAGTTAATGTACAAAAAAATATTAATTTTTATTAAAATGTTCTATTTTATGTTAACAATGATTCATTTATTTCAGCCCTTTGTGTCAGCATGTCTCTATTAAAACAAACGTACATTTCTATGAAAATTGAAGCTCTTGGTTTTTTGTGGCCACATAAACTTGCTTGTTTGGCCTGTGTTAGCCTTTGAGTTTGACATGCTTGACCTACAGCATCCACATGACCTGCCAAGGGGACTAGTTAAGGAAACTGAGATCTACACGTGAAGAATGCTCGTGAGAAAATTTACCATATACTGTGAAGTGACAGAGTGCACACATTTTCTACTGTTTATTATGTTAACGTAAACATATGCAGATGTTCATAACATTCTTTTCGTTTTCACAGGAAGACCGCTGAGCGGATGTCTGAGAAAATGCTTCAAGTTGTATTTGGGAGTAGGATTACGAATAACTGTTATCTATTTTCAAATATTCCGAGATGTGGTACTACTGCTTGTACAACATGGAAAGTAAACTGCAAGCTAGTTCATTAGAGCTTCTTGTGGTTTCATGCCTATGGAATCCCCAAAACCAAACTTCAGCTGGGGCCTGTGGAATCCAAATTGCTTTTAAATAACTGGCAGGAACCTGGAATGTGTTTGCCTCCAATTTGGTTAATAGGAACCAGATGCAAAGCTCCCATCAAGCGTCCATCGTCTAGTGCTCTGCTATCCATCTGTCCGTTTGCTGTCTGAGCTGGAAGTATTTGGTTCCTCTGCATCTTTTGTTGGTTCATACCTAAGGTGACCAGACGTCCTGCTTTTGGCAGGACAGTCCCGATTTCTAACAGTTTGTCCCGCGTCCCACAGCGTTTTTAAAAAAAAAAAGGCCCGAATACTCTTTGTAATATTTTAAGTAATAATAAAAAAAGAAAAAAAAAAGAACCCTCCCAGTCAATGGTGTACCGCTTTAAATCTGGTCACCTTATTCATACCTTGCATACATTTGTAACTGCCTAAGACATGCTCTTTCTAGGTAGTAAAAATGAGCTTGCAAACAATAGCGTGGGATGCAAGGAATGTCTCCTTACTCTTCCAAAACCAAATGAATTTTGCGTCCAAGTCCCCAGGGCACTGCTGGCGGAAAATCAATCTCTCCTCATAGAAACCTCCCCCCCCGGCGCTCACCACACACTCATCCTGGGGCTGATGCTGAGCAGGCCAGTCTTAGGGCTCCTGCGTGTCAGAACACACTACTCAGGGCTCGCGGAGGTGCATGGCGATTCTCCTGGAGGCTGGTGAGGCACCCGGCCACCCCCCGGGGCTTCTCCCACAGCACCTGGGCTTCCCCCGCTGGGTCGGAGCTTCCACCTTGGTCCCAAGAGCCTTTCCTCCTTCCTCCTCCCTCCTCTGTGCCTACAGTCTCCTTCCTGGGAAAGCTTGTCTCAAATGTCCCAAACAGTGTTGCTTCAAACACTGAGCAAAACCGGTCAGGGCCCCACAGGCTATTTTGTGTGTTGGCCCTTTAAGAAGGTGTCTGCATTTCCAGCCATCTCTCCCTGGCAGGCAGCAACTCTGAGGCTGATCACAGCCAGATGTGATGTGGGCACCCTTCTCAGTTCTGGTGCTCCCTGCTGGGGAGCCAAGCTTGGGGTTTAGACCCCAGATTTCTTAGGGGCAACTCCCCACACACAGCTGAGACATCTCTCTGCAAATGTCGTTGCTGTCTGTGGGAGCCCGACAGCCCCTCTACGCCTCTGCCCCTCCTGCCAGTCTTTATGTGGTCTCCACTTTATCGGAGTTTTCTCCAGTGAGTCTTTTTACGATTATTCAGGAATTTTTTCTGTATTTTAGTTGTAATTCCAGTTTGGTCCTGGGAGCATGTCTGTGCAGCATCCATTTACTCCACTGCCATTTTTAATCCCTTTCTGGGAGTTTTTTGATTATTGCTTTAATTTCATCAATTGTTATTGGCTACTCAGGTAATGAAAAGTAAAGATGTGAAACCAATATTTTATATCCAGCAAGGCTATATTCAAAAATAGATGGTGAAATAAATAACTTCCCAGACAAAAAAGCTAAAGGAGTTTATCACCACCAAACCAGCACTGCAAGAAATGCTAAAATGCTGTAATGAAA
Organism: Murina feae; assembly: GCA_004026665.1. Classification (NCBI taxonomy): domain Eukaryota; kingdom Metazoa; phylum Chordata; class Mammalia; order Chiroptera; family Vespertilionidae; genus Murina; species Murina feae. Next base: position 8,233 of record PVJC01047292.1, read on the forward strand.
AGAAGTGGAGAGAGATAGAAACATAGGCATAAAGAATTAAAATGGCAATAACTGAGTAACTTACAATAATAACCTTAAATGTAAATGGATTAAATGTTCCAATCAAAAGATATAGGGTAGTTCAATGTATTCGAAAACATGACTCAAATATGTGATGTCTATAAGAGACAACCTCAGAACAAAAGACTCACACACAATGAGAGTGAAGGGATGGAAAAAAAAATTTTCCATGTAAGTGGAAACGAAAGAAAAGCTGGGTTAGCAATGCTCATATCTGATAAAATATACTTGAAAATGAAGGCCATCACAAGAGACAATAAAGATCACTATATAGTACTAACTGGATTGATCCAATAAGAGGATATAACCCTGTTAAACATATATGAACCCAAAATAGGAGCACCTAAATATATTTAAAAAAAAAAAAAAACTTGAAGGAAGAGACTGACAGCAATACAGTCATAGTAGAGATTTTAAGACCATATTGACTTTACTGGATCTTCCAGGCAAAAAATTAATAAGGAAACAGTGACACACTGGATTATATTGATTTAATTGACATTTATAGAACATTTCACCCAAAGCTGCAGAATATACATTAGTGCACAGGGTCACTTTCAAAGACAGACCACATGTTAGGACACAAAAGAAGTCTCCACAAGTTCAAGGAGATTGAAATCATATCAAGCATCTTCTCAGATCACAACGGAATGAAATTAGAAATCAACTATAGTAAAAACACCCCCAAACATTCAAACACATGGAGGCTAAATAGCATGTTATTAAACAATAAATGGGTTACCAATGAGAGCAAGAAAGAAATAAAAAACTTTCTGAAAAATGAATGAATATGAACACACAACAACCCAAAATCTCTGGGGCACAGCAAAAGCAGTCTTGAGAGGGAAGTTCATACAGGCCTACCTCAAAAAAAAAAACAAGAAAAATTAATAATAAAGTACTTAACCCTACTACTTAAAGAATTAGTAAGAAAACAAGAAGTAAAGGCCAGAGGAAGCAGCAGAAAGGAAATAATAAAGATTAGAGCAAAAATAAGTGACATCGAGATTAAAAAGAAATAAAAAGTACAAAAGATCAATGAAACCAAGAGCTGGTTCTTTGAAAATATAAACAGGATTGATGAATCTTTAGCCAGACTCGTCAAAAAACAAAGAGAGATGACCCAAATAAATAAAATCATAAAGGGAAGCAGTAAAGTAACAACTGACATCACAGAAATACAAAGAATTATAAGAAAATACGATAAGCAACTATATGCCAACAAGCTGGACAATGTGGGTGAAATGGACACATTCCTAGAAAAATACAATCTTCCCAAACTGAATCAGGAAGAATCAGAAAACCTGAGTAGCCAATAACAATTGATGAAATTAAAGCAATAATCAAAAAAGTCCCAGGAAGGGATTAAAAATGGCAGTGGAGTAAATGGATGCTGCACAGACATGCTCCCAGGACCAAACTGGAATTACAACTAAAATACAGAAAAACTTCCTGAATAATCGTAAAAAGACTCACTGGAGAAAACTCCGATAAAGTGGAGACCACATAAAGACTGGCAGGAGGGGCAGAGGCGTAGAGGGGCTGTCGGGCTCCCACAGACAGCAACGACATTTGCAGAGAGATGTCTCAGCTGTGTGTGGGGAGTTGCCCCTAAGAAATCTGGGGTCTAAACCCCACGCTTGGCTCCCCAGCAGAGAGCACCAGAACTGAGAAGGGTGCCCACATAACATCTGGCTGTGATCAGCAGCAGAGTTGCTGCCTGCCAGGGAGAGATGGCTGGAAATGCAGACACCTTCTTAAAGGGCCAACACACAAAATAGCCTGTGGAGCCCTGACCGGTTTGCTCAGTGGATAGAGCGTCGGCCTGTGGACTGAAGGATTCCAGGTTTGATTCCAGTCAAGGGCATGTACCTTGGTTATGGACCTACCCAGTAGGAGGTGTGCAGGAGAAAGCTGATCAATGTTTCTCTCTCATTGATGTTTCTGACTCTCTATCCCTCACCCTTCCTCTCTGTAAAAAAATCAATAAAATATATATTTTTTAAAAATACCCTTTGGAGCCACCCACCTTGTGCTCTAGCAAAGGGAGGGCAAAGTGGACTGAAGCTGTGTGAGCAGAAACCAGGATTGGGAGGTCTGAGGTTAGAGCTCAGAAGGCAGACACCCCAGTTTCCTGTGCTGAGTCATTCCCTCATGCTTTGGAGGTCATCATTCTCAAACAGACATTTGCTATACAGGCAGCCTTGCTTGGGGAAAGACAATTGACCCACCCTTTTGGAAAACACCTTATCCTGCAGTGCAGTTTCTCAGGCCCATTAAGAAAATGAGAATAACAATTAGCCTCCAGGTAGAAACAATTGCCCTATCCCATTAAAAGAAACTTTTACCACAGCTGTGGACAATTTCCTGAGGGCAATTCAGGACAAAATCCTATCAGTCTGTAGACAGAGGCAGTCTCTGGTGGCTTTGAGTCTTTGCCTGATCTAATTAGGCAGAAACAGCATTTGATACTGTCCTGCACCAGAGATTGAGAGGTGTAGCAGATCTGTATAATATATAGTCAAAAATCAAACAGGCAGCCAAAATGAAGAGACAAAGAAACAACCCTCAAATGAAAGAACTAGAGAATTCTCCAGGAGAAGAGATAAATTAAATGGAGATAAGAAATTTATCCGATATAGAGTTCAGAATGATGATGGTAAAGATGTTCAACAGCATGAAAAAAGATATAGTAACTATGAAAGTAGAAATAAAGAATGACATAGCACAAATAAAGAACACAATCTATAATAGCTAAGATTTGGAAACAGCCTAAATGCCCATCAGCAGATGAGTGGATTAAAAAAACTGTGGTTATCTCTACACAATGGAATACTACACTGCTGTAAAAGAAAGGACTCTTATCATTCCCAACAGTATGGATGGACCTGGAGAGCATTATGCTAAGCGAAATAAGTCAGTTGGAGAAAGATAAGTATCACATGATCTCACTCATTTGTGGAATATAATGAACAACATAAACTGATGAACAAAAATAGATCCAGAAATATAGAAACATTGAACAGACCCTTAGTCCTCGGAGGAAAAGCAGGGAAGGGTGGGAGGAGGAAGGATAAGAGATCAATCAAAGGACTTGTATGCATGCATATAAACATAACCAATGGACACAGATAGTAGGGGGTGAGGGCACGTGCTGGGGGTGGGAGCAGCCAGAAAGAAGTCAGGGGTGGGAGGGAAGGAGGCATATATAATACTTTCAACAATAAAGAAATTTTTTAAATGTTCTAGCTGGTTTGGCTCAGTGGATAGAGCTTCGACTCTAGGATTAAAGGGCCCCTGGTTCGATTCCCATCAAGGGCATATGCCTTGGTTGCAGGTTCCCCAGCCCTAGTAAGAGCACATGCAGGAGGCAACCAATCACCATGTCTTCCTCACATCATTCCCTCCGCTCTCCTTCTCCCTTCCACTCTATCTAAAAAATCAATGAAAACATATCCTCAGGTGAGGATTAACAAATGAAGAAAGAATTAAAAAAAAAAATAGCTTAGCACTAGCACAAGAACAGGCATATAGACCAATGGAACAGAACAGAGAACCAAGAAATCGACCCAAGCCATTATGCTCAATTAATATTTGACAAAGGAGGCAAGAGTATACAATGGTGTCAAAACAGTCTCTTCAATAATTGGCATTGAGAAAATTGGACAGATACACGCAAAAGAATGAAAGTAGACCACCAACTTACACCATAGACAAATGTAAGATGTGAAACCATAAAAATCTTAGAAGAAACCACAGACAACAAAATCTCAGACATCTCCCAAAACAATAAGTTTACCAATACATCTCCCAAAATGATGGAAACTAAGGGGAAAATAAAATTTTAAAAAGTGGACTACATCAAAATAAAAGGCTTTTGCACAGCAAAAGGAACCATCAGCAAAACAGCAAGAAAGCCCACTGTATGGGAGAACATAATTGCCAATGATACATCCAGTAAGAGGTTAATCTCCAAAATTTACAGGGAACTCATACAACTTAACAAAAGGAAGATAAACAATTCAATCAAAAAATGGGCAAAGGGAGGAGAAACAAGATGGCGGCATAGGGTAGACACCGTAAATGCAACCGTGAACATCTATTTCAGAAAAACCACGAAAAGAACACACGGACACCACTTGCACCCACAGGAAGGCTGGCTGAGTGAAAATCCTACAACTAGAAAAGAGTCTGAGACTCAGAGGAGCGGCGGAAGCAAAGTACAGAGGTACGGAGGCGCGCGCACGGGGCTCAGGGAAGGGCTGGCGCCGGGGGACGCGGTTCTTTTCCAAAACGGAGAGAACCACAAGTCCCCAGAGGCTCTGAACTCCAATTCCAGGGGAGTTTCTAAGGACCCAGACACCCAGAGAAGGGGGACTGACTGGCACCAGGAGGAAATCCAAAACGGGTTTCTCTCAGCGTTGCTTGCAGCAATTACCGTGGGACACAGAGACCTGGTGTCTCTCAGCACAGGGCTGATAAGCGCCATAGCTATTTGCTCCGCCCTGCCCTGCAAACTCCCCGAGGCCCCGCCCCTCCCAAGCTGCATCAGAGCTAGGGCAGAGGCTTAATCAACGCCTCCTTAAAGATACAGGAGCCAGCCCCAACCCAGTGGCCAGAGTGGGACTAACCTAAACAAAACAGATCCACAAGGAACACACTCGGGGCAGATGCAGTGA
>PVJC01047293.1:0-12957 GCA_004026665.1 Murina feae
ACTTTATCACCATCCTCCCCCCCCCCCCCCCACACACAATCATTTGGGAAATTAAAAAGAGAAAACTCATTTTAAAGCCCCCTTTTTCCAAAAAAGGAGAAAAAAAAAGATAGAGAGAGAGAGACTCTATTACAGACTTTGCACATTCTCGGGGATTTTATGCCGCCTCCAACCACCCAGCACTTTCTCTGACTCACTTGGGGGCAAAAAACAGAACCGGGACCCTGACTTTGACTCCCTTGCTTAGTCGGAATTGCAAGTGTGGCTAAGCCACAAGTTAATTCAGTTTGACACCGTCTCGGGGAGCTGGCGAGAGTGAAAAGAGAATTATAAAGTTAGTGCTCTGATACCAGGAACATGGCTTTTTTTTTTTTTTTTTTTTTTTTTTGCCCAAAAATATATAGTAAAAGTAGTAACCTTCTATTAGGGAATTAGTTGACATGGAACCAAGAGAAACTGGTTTGCAATCTTAGTTCACACCTCGCGGACCTTCTGTACACATTCTCTTTGCCATCGTCCCCTGACCCTTTGCATCAAAAACAAATATTTAAAAAGACAGACACACCCCACACACAGCACAGAGCAAAATGGGCCAAGAGGAGAGGACCCGGGTCTCAACCGGCCGATGCTGCAACTTGTCCTCACGCGGGCGGAGAGCTGGCCCATGCACGGACTCATCGCTGACATCCCACGATGAGGCAGTGAGCTTCGGCTCAGCTCAGTGGGGTGGGGTCTGTCCTATATCAACCAGGTTCGCTGCAGTCAGACAGCCCTGAAATCCCGAAAGTCTATCCAACTAAGAACTAAGGTCAAATCCTGCACAGGGTCGCTATGGTGATTCAGATGCTCTGTTTTTTTTGTTGTTGTTGTTATTTCTCACCGGCGGATATTTTTCCCGTTGATTTTCAGAGAGGGTGAGAGTGGAAGGGAGGGGGGAGACAGAGAGAGACCAACATCGATGTGAGAGAGACACATCAAGGGGGTTCCCTGCATGCACCCCGACCAAGGCTAGGGATGGAGCCTGCCACTGAGGCATGTGCCCTTGGCTGGAATCGAACCCGGGACCCTTCAGTCCGAAGGCCAATGCTCTATCCACTGAGCCAAAGTAGCTAGGGCAGATGCTTTACTCTTATTTTATAAAAATTTTTATTGATGTCAGAGAGGAAGAGACAGATAGAAACATCCATGATGAGAGAGAATCATGGATCGGCTGCCTCCTGCACGCCCCACACTAGGGATCGAACCTGCAACCCGGGCCTGTGCCCGGATAGAGAGAACTGAACCGTGACCTCTTGGTTCACGGGTCAGTGCTCAACCACTGAGCCACACTGGCTTGGCTAAATGAGTCCCAGCTTGACTGAGGCCCTACCAGCTTAACTGTAGTCAGATATCACACCAGAGTGAAGAGCCCCCTGGAAGGTCTCCCCCTGGCCGTGCCATGCATGATCCACGGTGACACCCATCACCTTGCTCACAGATCATTGGCTGGAACTTTGCACTTGACCCACCCAGTCACCTGGGGGGGGGGGCGGGGCGGGCCGAGAGTTTCCCCTCCCACCATAGACCTGGGAGGCAGAGACCTGCGCATCCCCTTTTCACCTCCCTCCTTTACCACTGTGATGTTCCTTTTTTCCTCCGAGGACTTCTTCCTCCTCAAGTTCACGGACATTGCTTCGCACCTGGACCTCAGAGCCGGTCCCAGGACCACGGTGGCACCAGTGAACCCAATTCCGAGATGAAAACACTTCAGCCAGAGTACTCTGACGGCCTCGCTCCCTATTAAATAAGGGCTATTAAGGACCGGCCGTGTCATCAGAAAATCTACTCTTATGATGCATTTTCTTCCCTTCATTACTCAGAGCCAGTGGTCTTCCTTAATTACCCATTTCTGCAGGGCGTCCACGGGCAGCGATTCTTTGGGGATGCGATGATTTTGCCGTAATACATCTGCAAAACCATTGTTTACGAGCAGCAGCGAGAGAGATCCAGCCACTTAGCAAAGGAGGAAAAACATCCTTCTGAAACGAAAACGTCTCTTTTTGTTTCATTCTGTGTGGGTCGGCTTATACCGTATGTATTTCACCCAACACGTGTCCCGGACTCTTGGCTTTTTGCATTTGGGACTCGGCTGTACGTTCACTGCTGGATTCTCTCAATGTGGCTTTCTTTCTATTTATTTTATTATTTTTTTTTCTGAGGAGACGATCCCCCTCAAATCAATCAAACATGTATCCGATGTAACGAGAAGTCCTATCACAAAGGAGAGAAAGACGTATCTTTCTACTTCCTACTACAACTCCCAAATTCCCTCAGTCACGTTATTTTATCAATGAAAAAAAAAATTAGGAGCCAATAATAATAATAACAATAATAATAATTCACACGGGTCATCTACCCTGTTATTAGCAACTCTGGGACAAAGTCCTCCCATAATATACTGAGGTTACTCAGTTCTTTTATTTCTTTAATCCTCACCAGAGGATATTTTCCCTACTGATTTTCAGGGAGGATGGGAGCGAGAGGGGAAGACAGAGAGAAAAATCTACACGAAAGAAACACACACCGATGGGTTGCCTCCTGGAGCCTGCAACCGAGGTACATGCCCTTGATGGGAACCGAAGACCCCCGGGGGACGTCTGAAACTCTATCCACTGAGCCAACCGGCCAGGGCTTCCTCCGTTACTTTAAAATCATCTTAGTCGTTCGAGCAAGCGGCCGTATTCCCAACCTGGCTCCGTTCAAAGCCAGCCAGCCTGCTTTTAGCCAGACTCGGGACAGATCACACACACCGGTGAGAGCTTAAACCTCTCCTGTCAGCGGGATAAGCCTGTAGCATGTGATGGCTACAAATAACGCGCTGTTATCCGAGCGATCGCAAGAAAGTGGGGGCGGGGAGGGATGCAACATTCAGAGGGGCCTTTTGGTAATGTCCCCGGGGCCCGTAGAGGGCCTGGTGATGGGCCACTGGCTCAGCCAGGCCCCTCCTTGGGAACCTGTCAAGCGCCAGCAGCTCCCGGGGCTGAGTGAAGTCATTCCACAGCCCTCACCATGGGAACGAGGGTGGGGGCGCTGCGCTTGGGGGACCCCCACAGCTGTGATGTCACAGCCACAAAGACAAGAGCCACATGTGGCCAGGGTGGTGTCAGCTACACCTGGGTGCTTTTGTCTCCCCTCCTCCTCCTCCTCCTCCGACAACGTTGTATCCTTGTGCGAAGCGCCTCATTAGGGGGAGAGCCTGAAAATTGGGGTCAGGGTATTTAAAGGTGACCTGAGCGCAGGCCAGACAAGGCCGGGACCCCGGCAGCTTTCACCGCGGAGCCCCAGACCACCCCTGAGGTGACACCAATTCAAGGCCGGTCTCAGTGAGGCTTTATTAATTATTGTCCCCGGGAGAGGGAGAAGCGGCCTGAGACAGCCAGTGTCATTCTCCGAGGAGGAGTGAGGCCCGGGAAGAAAAGGAAGGGAGAGAGGGAGAGGGGAGACGGAGAGAGAAAGAAACACACAAGATCAAAAGGAAGCTGGTTCTCTTCCCCCCTCTGCACCCCCCCCTTTTTTTTTTTTTGCTTTTCATGCCTCCGAAACCTCAAAGGAGGTGGGGGAACAATCAGGCCGGGGTCTCCCCTGCTTTCTGGCAATTAGACTCAGCTGATGGGCTCAAAGGCATGAATGGCAGGACTCAAGGCCCTGCTCCCCGCGCCTCAAACAACAGGCTTTTCCGAGCAGCCGGGGCCGCAGACACCATCCAAATCATTTCAAATGGAGACTTAAAGGGAGGATTCATTAATTCACTCGCCGAAACAATGATGGGGACGGAGAACGTCTCTATAAACACCCGGATAAAGACTGTCATCTCAGCCCGGCGTTTCCCCTGTCTCATGAATGCCGCGTGACGGAGGCATCTTTTATTTCTCCGGGGACCGAATTAGAAACCCTCTGTTGAAAAGCCCTCCACCCCGAAGAACTGGGTATTTCGTTTTTAGCATGAGGCTGAGAGGGGGGAAATAAATAAAATAAAATAAAATGCAACTTCCACCCTTGAATCTACAAAACTCAGGTTGGCTCCTGTCTTCCAAAGAGCCCCGAACTCTCCGGTTTCGGAATTCTTCCCTATTGTCCTTCATAGCCCTCCGTGTCTCTGTATCGATTTAATTTTTAATCAATTCATTGAGAAAAAATGATTTTTATTTTTATTTTTTGGTAAGTGTGTGTCCGTGCTCGCTAATTCGAGGGGAGGCAAACACAATAACCTAGCGTGGTGTGTACAGGGGGTGTTCACTGATTTTTTTTGTGTGTGTGTATTTGGGGGCATTACCTCGATTTGAATGAAAAAGAAACGAAGATAAGCCTCTGAGCCCTTTGGTCTGAGGGGCGGCTGGACATGTAGAAGCCGAAGGAAAATGCAGGGACGGGGGCTCCATCGCGGGCAGCGAGAATGGACGCGGCTGAATTTCAACGCCTCTGATTCCGGAGCCGAAGGGGAATCACACGGTTGCAATCAGTTCGATGGCTTTTACCCAAATGAGTGCCGCTTTGCAAATGTGAGGCCAGTTCTTATTTGATTTGATTTTTGCCTGTCTCTTTAAAATAGATTTTGATGGATTTCAGAGAGAAAGGGAGAGGGAGAGAAGTAGAAACAACCATGATGAGAGGGAATCATGGATCGGCTGCTTCCTGCTCGCCCCACACTGGGGATGGAGCCCACAACCCGGGCCTGTGCCCTGACCGGGAATCGAAGCCTGACCTCCTGGTTCCTAGGTCGGTGCTCAACTACTGAGCCACACCGCCTGGGGACGGGGCCAGTTTTCAAAATCATCTGTGACCCATTGTCAGCTCTGGACTCCCGTTTGGTTTTCTCCCTGGTGTCTTGCACCTGGAATAACGGTCAGGCTGTGATTTGGAGGTGGAGCTCACACTAGAGCAGGGGTCCTCAAACTTTTTAAACAGGGGGCCAGTTCACTATCCCTCAGACCATTGGAGGGCCGGACTATAGTTTAAACACACACACACACACACACACACACACAAAACTATGAACAAATTCCTATGCACGCTGCACATATCTTATTTTAAGCAGGACAGACAGCAGCGGCAAAAACACCCGCATGTGGCCCGCGGGCCGTAGTTTGAGGATGCCTGCCTGCTACCCCACCCGAGAGCAGAAATTGTCGACGTGGAGAACATGTTTCTATGCGTGTGTGTGTGTGTGTGTGTGTGTGACACCATGCTGGGCTGCTCAGCAGGGCCGGTTAACCACTGACATACTGTCGACCCCTGGCATGCAGGGCTGAGCAGGGCTGTGTCTGGGCCATGTACCCGGGCACTAGAGGGCTGCTGGGGACCACTGATGACACTGATTAAAAAGAAAAATGGCCCGGCTGGTGTGGCTCAGTGGTTGAGTATCAGCTTATGAACCAGGAGGCCACGGTTCGATTCCCGGTCCAGGGCACATGCCCGGGGTTGTGGGCTCCATCCCCAGTGTGGAGCATGCAGGAGGCAGCCGGTCCATGATTCTCTCTCATCATCGATGTTTCTATCTCTCTCTCCCTCTCTCTTTCTCTCTGAAATGAATACAAATATAATTTAAAAAAAATAAAGAATCATTACTTTCTTTTTTTTTTTAAAAAAAGCAATACTTCAATGTCCTTTACATGTATCTCTGTTAATTTCTCCTAAATCCTTCTGTGATCTACATAGATTCTTCCTTTTGTTTAGTGCCAATTAAATGTGGAGCCGGCCTCCGGGCGGTCGCTGGGTCCCCCCTTCCTGGCGAGGCCTCCCAGGGAGGCAGCGCTGGTGGGCAGGGGCGGAGCGGGCTGCTGCTGGCGTGTGACGGGCCAGTCCCTCCCCAGCATCTGAAATATTAATGCCCAGTGTCAGGTAGCACATGCCCCAGAGAAGCAGCGGCCCTGAGATGTGAATCAGCTTTCTCGTTCCTCTCTCCTAAGAGGTTTTGTGGTTGTCGATGTTTTTGCTCAAATGCACATATTTTGAAACCTGCCAGGGAGAATCAAGAATTTAATTTTTTTAAAAATGCCAAGCGGTGAACTCAAACCTGATGGTCTTTGCAGTCGAGAGGTTTAAATTCTTTATTCGGTCCCGGTCATTTTGTTGATCTGTTTTTTTCTTTAATCTTTGTGTGTGTGTGTGTGTGTGTGTGTGTGTGTGTGTGTGTGTGTTATCCCTTGCCCAAGGATACTTTTACATTGATTTTGAGGGGAAGTGGAAGAGAGAGGGAGAGACGGAGAGAAACACCGGTGTGAGAGAAACACATCGATTGGTTGCCTCCTGCACGAGCCCCGACCAGGGCTGGGGTCTGGGAGGACCCCGCAACTGAGGTACGTGCCCTGGACCAGAATCGAACCCGGGACCCCTTGGTCCACAAGCCAACACTCTATCCACTGAGCCAAAGCTTTTCTCTCCATTTTTCTTCCAAAGAGCAGCCACTCATTTGTTTAGCATGACCTTGCTGTCCCCCCCCCCCCCCCCCCACGCCCCAATCCCATCCCTGGATTCTGGGTCCATGTCCATTGCCTTTCTCCATCCTGATAACTAATCTGCATTCCTCTTACAGCTGGTCACTTCACATTCTAAACCCCGAAGCAGGCACCTACTTTGACAATGGATGGCCACCCCTGCCTTGGCCTCATCCTCAAAGTACATGATGCATTCCCGGCCCTTTCCCGTTCCTGGCAAAACACTGAAGACAGCCCTCAGAAAGTCAGTTCAATACCTATTCGCTGCGTTCCTCCCTGGGGGCCGTCGGGGATGGACTTGCCATCCCCTGCTTAGGAGATCCTTGCAGAGCATTAAGGGTGAGATGTGTGTACATCCACGTAAGGACAAGAGGAGGATGCGAATGCAATAATATGAATTGAGAGCCTACTGAGTGCCAGACCTTTGCCGTTCATTGTGGTGTGAAGTCATCACTGAGGCTGGTTAAAACTTTATTTTACGTTCTTCTTCTTTTTTTTTTAATTCTCACATTATTTCTCCATTGCTTTTTTTTTTTTTTTCCAGAGAGAGCGGGAGATAGAGGGAAAGACAGAGAAACATCGATGTGAGAGAAACACATCGATTGGTTGCCTCCTGCACATGCCCTGACCAGGGCCCAGGTCAGGGAGGAGCCTGCAACCCAGATACATGCCCTTGACCGGAATCGAACCCGGGACCCTTCAGTCCGCAGGTCCGATGCTCTATCCACTGAGCCAAACCGGCCGGGGCTACCTTCATTCTGAACTCAACTGAATAAAATCTGATGTCAAAGACCACGCTTCTCCTACGCTGGTCCATCACCTGAGTGTCACTCATCAAAGCTCATTGGGGCCTGGGTGTCCCAGGTGACAGCCCAGAGGACCACAGAGCAGAGGTCTCCCTAACCACAGAGCTGCCCTGTCTCGCTCTGACAGTACATGGTTCGAAGCATCAGAGTCCATGGCACCCTCGGCTCCACACTCTACTCGCCAGGCAACTCCCAACAGGCCAGACGGCAGATTCGGTGAAAATGAAATGAAATCCATGGCACAGTTTGTTGCTTTTTTAAAACCCAAAACCACCGCTCAGAGGTCCCCGGGGCAAAGTTCAAGTTCTCCCAGCCCACGTGTGGGGAAGAACCGTCATTCAAATGCTTACGCTTCAGGATCAATGGGATGTGAAAATCCTCCACACCATCGTCAATCCTAACAACTGATTTATGATCCACAAGGAAGACAGTGAGAACGCGAAGGCTGATCCGTCTCCTGCGAATAGTGTCAGCTCTCCAGAGGGACTCGGGAGAATTCCTGTCACGTGAGGACTGTGCCAGACCTTTTGTGAGAGGCGGTGCGTTTATGGCTGACATTCAGAAATCCCCCAGCGCGGTGGGAGGTGCTGGCAGGGGAGGGAGTGAACTGAACGTGCCCCGGAGCCATCCGGGATGTTCAACGGGGAGGGGGTGCTGGCTCTGCCTGTGAACCCCAATTAAAAATAAAACCCTCGCTGGGTGAGCAGGCCCCACCCTGAGGATGAACAGGGGTTGGTGCAGTGTGATTGCACTACGCTCGCTGTGGTAGAGGTATGTGCCTCTTGTGGGGAGGCCCAAAAGAGGCGCCTTAATTATCATCTGGCCAGAAGGATGGGGCCTAGTTAACACCTTTCTGGGTGGGCTGAAATGAATGACCCCTCCTCCCCCCCTCCCTCGAGGGCCCACCTCCGAGGCCCATTCTAAAGGACTATACAACGCCGCCTCCTTGGTATTCAGATCACAGGAGAGGGCATTTAGCCCAAGCATTCGTCTGCGGGGTTTGATCTCTTTTTGATTTTGTTCCGATTTGCAACTGGGTTCTAAAATGAGATAACGGGGCTCCATGAGGAGAAGACCGTGGCTTCCCCACCCAAGTCCGAACATCGGACGATGACATTCATTTTTTGAGGTAACATTCATTTTTTGAGGCTGGGCAGCGTGTTGTTCTCCGGGCGTTTTCGCAGGCGGCTTGCCGGGAGCCAGGCAGGGGAGTGTGTACAGTCGGGGTTGTCCACTTCAGGCAACGGGAGTGGCTTTGGGGACAAAAGGACTGGACTTGAGAGGGTGGCTCTGAAGGGTGAGACCAGATCAGCCAATGAACTTGTGTGCTTATGTGCATAACCTGTGGACACAGACAATGGGGTGGTGAGGGCCTGGGTTGGGGGGAGCGGGCTGGAGGAGGTTAATGGGAGAAAAAGGAGGATCTATGTAAAACTTTCCACAGTAAAGATTAAAAATATATAAAAATAAAACGCACAGATGGTCAAATGGGTGGGACATTCGCTCTCTTTGGGCACGGGGAGAACTGTGCCAGAGGTAATAGTGATTTCCAACTGCAAGGTAGCATTTTCTCCTTCCCATAGGGGTACAGGGAATGTGCATATGGAGGCATAGAAGCCTGTGTAAACAGAAGTGGCATTATCCTGAAATCACACTGCTCACCAATCAGGCTCACAAAGCGAGGAGTGCAAGAGTTGGTGATGAGCCCTGGCTGGTGATGAGCCCTGGCTGGTTTGGCTCAGTGGCTAGAGCATTGGCCTGCAGACTAAAGGGTCCCGGGTTCGATCCCGGTCAAGGGCACATGTCCGGGTTGCAGGCTCGATCCCCAGTAGGGGGCGTGCAGGAGGCAGCCAATCCATGACTCTCTCTCATCATTGATGCTTCTCTCTCTCTCTCTCTCTCTCTCTCTCTCTCTCTCTCTCTCTCTCCTTCTCTGAAATCAATAAAAATATGTTTTTTAAAAAGAATTAAAATCCTTACTATTAAAAAAAAAAAGATCTGGTGATGACACAGGTGTCACATGTCAGTAGGTCACGTGGCACCCCACACGACAGTCATGGTTCGATCTGAAGCTGAGAGTTGGTGGAGAAAACAGGTGCATTTGTACTGAATTTCTCCACGTTTGCAAGGCCCCTCTCAGGAACAGGTGGCACATTACCTATTGCCATTGCAATAGGTAATTCATTCACAGTTCCGTGGAGGTAGAAATTGGCACCCCACTTTCGACTTCCAAGTGGTACCCCACTTTCCTTCAGAGTCTCTCCTTGGCTAATATCTTCCCATTGCAAGAGGGGCAGTAAGCAAGTGTCTGCCCCAGGCTTGTGGCAGCCTCATCTTCCTTTGCTTTGGATTCAGAAACTGTCACTTCTGGGTTTCCTTTGTGAGAAGCGGTTCCCATAACAACGCGGGAAGCCAGACCTCTGGGGGACCCCCTGCGGAGCTCTGGAATGTTCTCTGCCTCCAACACAGGGAGGAGGATGCCAGCAGTCCCCCAGGCTCGCTTGTTGACGGGCACTCGTATGTGGAAATGGGCCAATCCCTGAACGCCAAGGGCAAATCTAGTCTTCTGGCAATTATGCAGCCACTCAAATGGCAAAGCTACATTTCTTAACACATCAACTGGTGAGTAAAAGACGGAATTACTGTAAAATATTCCCATAGACTGAAAAATAGATGTCTGTGTCTCAGGTATTATAAATACTGATATTTAATCAATACTCTGTACAGTTCAAATATATTGCATAAGTATGTGTGGACAAAACATTTCTCTACATAGTAAATACATGCGTGTTCGTTATCAAAGAGTATCCATCTACATTTTCTAAAGAATATGGTTTTAGAAAAGAAGGAATGAGGAGAGAATGTAGGCGAATTAGCTTCTTTGTGTCTGTACCTAATCGCTAGTGTGGCCCTGAACACAACCACGTTTAGAAGGAACTTACAATTCAGACAGGAAGCCAGCTGAATTACATGGTAACACATAGAAATAGCCTCGTTTAAAAAAATGCCCTTTGCAGTTGCTTTTAGTTTTTAAAGAATTTCTTTTATGGCCCCAGCCAGTGTGGCTCAGTGGCTAGAGTGGTGGCCTGTGGACCGAGGGGTCTCGGGTTTGATTCTGGTCAAGGGCACATGCCTCAGCTGCAGGATCCTTCCCGGCCTGGGCTCTGGTCATGGCATGTGCAGGAGGCAACCCATCGATGTGTTTCTCTCACGTCGATGTTTCTCTCTACCTTTCCCTCTCTCTTTCCCTCTCGCTAAGAAATCACTGGAAAAATATCCTCGGGTGAGGATTAAAACAAAACAATAACAATTTTTTTGTTATGATTATGAATCTGTTGTGATTAATGAATATATTATCTATAATGCATTATTTAAATTTTGCTAGCCCTTAAAGAATTGGCTGGGGCTCAGTACTTTCTCCATAATGTAAGGCTGCAACAATAGATCACTTTCTCTTCACATTATTTTATATTTCTAGACCTCTTATAATAGCCCAAATGATTCCATTATACGGGTAGTTTTCATAATAATATTAAACTACCTTTACCTCTTCCATAAATTGTACATGGTGGTTTGTGCTATATCCATCTTCTTTTCTGGTGCTAGTTGAAATGAGAATTTTTAACCCCAGCTCTCCCAAATGTACCCATCCTATGTTTGAAAAAGTAAATAAGATAACAGGGAAAAAAAAGAGATGGTATTGGTAATTGAGTGACACCCAAGATACTAGTAGGACTAAAAGAATTCTTCTAGATAAAAGGGTCTTGATTTAGCTTTTCCCCCTGTTGTATATTTAAGTTGATTGGATTTGTAACATCACAACATAATATCATGAAGTTTTTCATGCAGTAATACTTGAAGAATCAGACTTTTTTAGTCTACCCTCTTTCCTGCAACGGGAGCCGGAATGAAATCTAATTTCACTTTATCCTATCTTTACTGGAGGACAAAAGCACGCTCAATAAAATTATTAGAATGTTTATGGCATAATTCTTCTTAGTCTACTATGACATTCCCATTGGGGGGAGGGGTATAGAACATTCTGCATTCAGGGTTTGTATGACACTACCTCCTGGTCAGCTTCCGGTTATGTGTTTCCATTCTAGAATATGACATACAAGCCACTGTGCTCTCAGCACATCATATCTGGATGCAGATCATATCCATCACCCAGTCAAGGTATTCTCTGATTTCCCCCCTATACAGTCATTATTCTTTCTCTCGCTAGTAGTAATTTAAAAACTATTCAATAATCCCTTTCTTCATCAATATATCCCCTTAGATTGTTTTTCTCTGTTTCATTTAAAGAGTCACTATGCCCAGCCAGTGTGGCTCAGTGGTTGAGTGTCAACCTATGAACCGGGGGGTCATGGTTCGATTCCAGACCATGGCATATGCCTGGGTTGTAGGCTCAATCCCCAATACAGGTGGCAGCCAATTGATGATTCTCTAATTGTTGATGTTTCTATCTCTTGCTCCCTTTCGCTTCTTCTCTGGAATCAATAAAAATATACTTTAAAAAAGTAAAGAGTCACTATGGCTTTAGTTGGCAGCTCCATCTCCCAGCAGATATCCTCATCTTCCTGAGCTTGGAAATGGCCACTTGTTGACCATGGACATGACCTCAATGAGCAGATGGATTCTTGAAAAGTTGGTCATTTGTTCCCTAACAGATTTCTGGTTCTCTACTGTGTCCGAGTTGAAGTAAGAACTCTCTGCATTAGGCATTTAAACGTTTAATACGCCTGGGGTCAGTTCCTGTGTATGAAACTAATTTTACTTGACTTCTTTCTTTATACTCTTGTTCTTTGGTGTTTATTCCTATACTAGAGGCCCGATACATGACATTCGTGCATAGGTAGGGTCCCTGGGACTGGCTGGCGATCAGGGCCATCTGTGGGGCGACCAGTGGGCAGCGGGATGGGGGGCTCCCCCACTGGCATCCGCCTTGGCTGGTGTCCTGGTGCCAACCACTGGCTGGCCCCACCCTCTGATCACTGCTGCCAGTTGCCTCCCACTGTGGGGGAGCAAATGCTCAATGCAGGAGCTGCCCCCCTGGTGGTCAGTGTGCATCATAGCGACCAGTTATTCCCCGGTCCTTCAGCCATTTGGTCAATTTGCATATTAGGCTTTTATTATATAGGATGTGTCATCAGAAAGATAAAGAGTTTGAAACTGCCTGTATCTCTTGGCAATTGAATCATTTCATCATTTCACTTTAAGCCTGGGGCACCAAAGGAGTTTTTTTGGGGGGGATTGGGCAAAGAAATGAGGACTACTGAGCACAATTTGGAGCTATGTAGGAAGAGGCTGTCTCAAAAGTTCCTGAGACACGTCTATGCATCTATGCTATTTTGAGCATCGGTCCCTATAATACCAGTCCCATTCCATGAAGGGATTCATCAGGGACTCTTAAGCTTTACGCCATGGGAGGCGCACATTTTTTTTTCTTTTATCTTATTTCTTTTTTTTTTAAATGTTTTTTTTTATTTCATTGCTTAAAGTATTACAACAAGTGATAGATAAGTATTACAACAGATGATAGATAGATCTCCATTTTTTCCCCTTGCCCTTCCCCCCCCTCCTCCCTAACCCCCAGTTTCCCGTGTCCACTGATTATGCTCCTATGCATGCATGCAAGTCCTTCAGTTGATCTCCCAACTCCCCCCCAACCATCC
>PVJC01047294.1:0-12959 GCA_004026665.1 Murina feae
TCTGTGGCTAGAAATCGACAAAGTTCTGGGCAAAAGCCTATTTCATTTCTTTTGGAAGTCAGTGTTTGCCAGGCCTCTCAGCCATGGTGCCAGCCCAGAGCGCCTTGCCTGACATCTCTGGTGTCCGGATGCTTCCTGTCCTTTCTTAGGATCCACACTGCCGTGGACCAGGTGCTCACAGGCAAATGGGCAGACTGAGGGGACTGGGAAGAGGCCCAGAATGGCTCTGGTCAGCCTTCAGGGGTCGAGGGAGGATTGGTCTGGCCAGCACAGAGAGAGTCTCAGGAGCAAGGAAATAGCCGGTACAGCCCTACTGTGCTGTCATGAAGGGGATCCAAGACTATGTAGCCGGAGGTCCTTCAGAGAAGCAGATCCCAGCAGGTGGAGTTATGGGTAAAAGTGTTCTACATTCCCAGTGAGCAGCTAGTGAGTGGGAGCAAGGCACCAGCCACCAGCCGCCGGGTTCAGAGATACTAGATGCCTTGCACGAGAGCATGGTAAGGGCCTAGCACTCGTCAGGTGGTGGGCTTTGGAGCCAGACAGACCTTGCTGTGGGCTGTCGGTGAAAGCCTCGTTGTCTTACCTGTGAATAGGGCTAACACCACCCAGCTCTGGGAGGCACTGGGAGAAATAAATGAAGTAAGTGTGTAATGCCTTAGAACGGAGCAGGCACACAGGGGGACCTCCTCAAGGCTCTTCTGCCCCAGCCCAGAATGAGAACTGGGAGTTGGGCTGGGCTTGCAAATGGAGAGTCAGTAGTCCCAGCCAAAGGACCTGTTGTACTGAGGCTGGAGCCAGCCTGAGTATCACAGTGTCGATAAGGATTTTAGGAAAATGTTCCCACTAGGTTTTTCTACTTTGTTTCAAAGGTTTTCTTTTTGGAAAGTCAAGGATTTTGATTTGATTTGGTTAAAATCTGAGGTGATTAGAAAAGAATGGGGGTGTTTGAAAACAACAGAACTAGGGCTTGTGGAGAGAATTTCAGAATGCAGTAGAAATTCTTGCAAAGATCTAATGTTATGCATGTGTGTTGAGAGAGACAATGAAAATGTAAAGATTATTGTTCATCTGACACATTGCTTTCCAGTTTTAGAGAACACGAGTATTAATCTATTCTTTAGGATTTAGATCCTTTGCAAATAATCTAAAAAGATTTATTGAGGGGAATATTTGTTTTTATCAGTTTGTAAAATTACTACCACTGTAACCCTTTAAGCACTGCATTAAAACATTCCAGATTTTCTATAGTCAGGACATAATGCCCACTATGACTTTCACTGAACACAAAATAATGGTGCCAACTCCTTGAAGCCCACAGAACCTGTACCACACTCACCTCTGCCTCTCTGACCCTTAGCCCAGGGCACCCCTCCTCCTAGTGGACCCTCAGTAAAGTGTTGTTGAGCTAAACTGAATGACAAGAGCATTTTATGTTATTACAGCTCTTTGGAGGTGTAATTGATATGAAAAGAGTATACAGATTTAATGTATACATTTTGATGAGTTTGGACATATGCATACACCTGTGGTGCCAGCATTACAATCAGGGTAATAAACCCATCCTTTTTTACCTTCAAAAGTTTCTTGATAAACAACATTTTCAGTTGAATGTGCTTCACTCTACAAAAATCCAAAGACCACTGAGATTTACCAGATACATAAAGTGGTGGTGGTGGTGGTGGTTTGAATATGAGGGAAGTTAAAATACACACTACAAATGGTTTGTTCTTTTACATAGTAAAAGTGACTTTAAAGAGAAAGTTCTGTGTTGAATAAAAAATAAGTTGGAGAGATTCATCTCTGCATTCCTTTTTTGGGGATGGTTTTATGTATAAGGAACATAGATCCTCCTTTTTCTGTTAAAGTCATTTAGCAATAGTAAAAACAAACTTGGTTTCCTTGAGTTGTCAGAGAATGTGTGGCTCTCTGATCCTAATGGGGAGAGGAACTGCCCCAATTCTGCTATGGACATAAAACCAAAATTCCTGACACCAAAAGTCCAAGCTCTTCTCCAGCTCACCCACTGAGGAGCTCCACTAGGTATCTGTGCCCTTGGACACATGGTAGAACAACAGTGGTGGTGGTGGTGGGGGGGGGGGGCAGAAAGCTTCTGCACATTAGGCATCGGTGTGTCTGAGTCCCGTGGCCTCTTAGGACCAGACACGCTTGATGTAGAAGTTCTTTTCTGTAGAGAAAAGAATGTCTCTGTGGGTGCTTGAACTGCAGAGAGAGATTCTAGTCTCGAAGCACCCAACGGGTACAGGCAAGGCATCAGTAAAAAGGTGATGCACTCAGAGAAGACCACTTCTAATATAGAAGATGCAGTGAGTTATTTACCTTGCTTGCATTATTCTGGAGTATTCTCTGGCCTCATGTGAGGGTTTGGACTGCTGGGCATTGGAAGTTAATATACCAGGAGCGACCCTTAATCCTGAGAAGTAGGAGTTGTTGGGACAAACACTAGAGCTTCCTTACTCCTGAGGAGTGTTCAGCCTCTTCCAGAGACTCCTCATGGGGCTAAACACCAGATGTTTAAAGGGGTAACTGATCATGACAGGATCCTCTGATGGTTTTTCTTTTTTTGCTGCCTTGACTTTCACTCCTTATGCTCACCAAGACCTTCTCCCTCCCAAATAAACTACTTGCACTCAACTTTAAAAAAAAATATACTTTATTGATTTTTTACAGAGAAGAAAGGGAGAGGGATAGAGAGTTAGAAACATCAATGAGAGAGAAACATCGATTAGCTGCCTCCTGCACACCTCCTACTGGGGATGTGCCCGCACTCAAGGTACATGCCCTTGACTGGAATCAAACCTGGGAAACTTCAGTCTGCAGGCAGACACTCTATCCACTGAGCCAAACTGGTTAGGGCTGCACTCAACTTCTTAAGCTAAGATCTGTTTTGGGGGAAACCCAAACTGCAGACAACTTTCCCTATATTCTAAATATCAATAGATAGTGTCTTTCCATGCCTGAATCGCACGACATGCTCCCTATGCTCTTTGCATTGCACAGATTAGTTTACCTCATTTTAGGGAAAGCTGTATCTGTGACTCATCTCCCCTAGGAAAGTGTAACCGTTTTGAGGGTGGGATACCTCATTGTCCAACAGTACTTTTCATAGAGCAGTTATTCAATATCTATCCATTGACTAAATGAGTAAGTGAATGATGAGTGAATTAACAAATGAACAACAAAGTTCCCCTTCACTTTGCTGTTTATCAGGGCAGGTTTAGGCAGCAAGCATCCCAGGGGCTCTGCATCCCTGGTCTTTGCACACAGGAGGTGCTCTACAGGTGTGAGTGGTGTGAAAAACACAATCTGCAGGAGGGGCCAGAATTTCTTGTCAGCCCTATGTCCAGTTCATAGTAACTTGATCCAATAATATTTGAGAAATCTGTATGTAATGCTCACTTTAGAGGCCATTGGCAGCCAAGCCCAGTTTGTTGGGGCTTCATGGAAACAGCCAAAACAGTCTGTCAGTCTGGGCTCTGTCTCTGTCTCAGTGAATGAGCCTTAGGACTGGCTGGCGGCAAGAGGGAGGCCTGCCTCCCCTCAGCTGTCAGCTGCCCTTGGACAGTGGGAAACCAACTCAGGTTAGAGCCTCTAGAATTCACACTACTCTGAACCACTGAGGGGGAGCCTTAAAACCCCTCAGCTAGTGCCCTAGAGGCTGATCTCAGCCCGGAGAAACCCCTGGGGGCCTGGGGCTTGCCTGACTCACTGGCAGTGAACGGGAGGAGGGAGCCCAGAACATTTCTTGCATTGTGGAAGTGTTGACATAGTGAGTCAGACTCTTGGGTACTTCAAGTATTTTCATGCTGGTGGACTGTGTCGAAGCCCCAGGGTCCACGGTGGTAGAAGAGGTGACACCTACTTCCTTGTATCAAGGATATTGTTTAGCATGTTAAGAAAAGATCTCACAAAAAATGAGGTGTGTGGGCAGAGGCACTAACACGCATTAAGTGACCATCCTAGACAACCTGTTGCAAGGAGTGGACTTGGGAGCTGAAATCGCTGAGGGACAGTAGAAAAAGACACACCAGCTCTGATGCTTGGAAGTCCTGGGTCATATGCAAGCTACATACATGCACAGCTGCAGCTGCCTTCCCTGCTATTGGAGCAATGATGACAACCTAGGCCCAGCTGCTGTGGCTCAGTGGTTGGGCATCAACCTATGAACCAGGAGGTCACTGTTCAATTCCTGGTCAGGGCACATGCCTGGGTTGCAGGCTCGATCCCCAGTGTGGGGTGTGCAGGAGGCAGCCAATCAGTGATTCTCTCTCATCATTGATGTTTCTATCACTCTCTCCTTCTCCCTTCCTCTCTAAAATCAATATATATTAAAAAAATAATGACAACCTGGGACAATTAGGAGGACAATTAGTGGGAGATAAGGACATAAAACAGTCTCCGTATGTCCTTTCTTTCCGTGCTCTCCTCTCTCTTCTTTTCCATTCCTCATTTATTTCCATTATACCTTGAGAGAAGAGTAATAAACTGGCAAGCATATTTGAAGCATCAAGTATTTTGTCCTCATCACTAACAAACTATGGACTGATTTGTTTTTTGAACATTGCAGAGGTACATGCAGGAGCATGTAGGTTCCAGTCAGTTGTCAAGGGCAGCTTATTTGAATTCTTCTCACAGCTCATCTAGGTCCCAGGTTTTGGGTCTCCCCCCTCCCCCGTTCCAGCCCTAGGGCTGGTTCTGACCCAAGACCCTAAGCTGCTGCCTGAGAGGTCTCTGAGGAAGTCGATGCCCGCAGGTACATCTAACTCACCCAAGGCAGCCTTCTTAGTGGGACTTGGGAGTTTCCAAAAGTGGAAAAACTCAGAAGCAATCCAGTTGATGGAGACAGTCTTATACCTTCCTGCTTCCTGAGAGGAAGCAGAGAGCAATACGTAGCTTAAAAAGAGACAAAATCCTCCAAGAGCATCCCATGCAACTCAGAAAAGACATGAAAAACTTCATAATTTTTAGTGTTAAGAAGTGAAATAATTTAAACATACAAATGTTAACAGAGAAGTAGGAATGTTGCATAATAAACTTTTTAACACTTTCGTTGGGAACAATGAGCTGAAAGTAAAAATTCAAAGCCAAATCTGCTTTGTTCAGGAGAGAAAAGTTTTTTTGGTTTACTTTTATTGTGATACTCTTACAGATGTCCCCATTTGGCTTCCTTTGCCCACCCCAAACCAGCCCCTGCCCTCCCTTCCCTCTGGCCATCACTTCTCTGTTGTCTGTGTTCATGGGCTATGTATAAATATTTCTTAATTATAGATCAGTGAGAACTCTCTTCTGTCACAATTTTGCTTATAATGTTGGCAGCTATACTTTCATTACCTTATTAATTAATGTATCTAATATTTCTTTTAAAGGATTCTCATTTCAACAGAACAACAGAGGGCCTTGTGTGTTTCTATTGATTGCTTTCAATAAAACTAAAGCAAAATACATTTTGATATAATGATATATAGTGTTATAGCCCTATCTTGGTATATACATCTATTAATAAAATGTTATTGGGTTAGATTTGTAAATTTTACTGCTATAAAGCACCAATAAAAATAACTACATTGACTTTCTAAATATTCTTTCTTACTTTTGAAAAGTGGAATGACCTTGAAATGCTTATGTATAAAAAATGAGGTGTCCAGAAAAAAAATAGTATTCCATCTGTTCCAGCCTCAGAACTGCATGCGAACTTGATTGTTTCTTTTAAAAAATATATATTTTATTGATTTTCAGAGAGGGGAAAAAAGAGGGAGAGAGGGAGTGGCACATTGATGACAAAAAAATCAGTTGGCATGCCCCCTACTGGGGATGGAGCCCATAAACCAGGCATGTGCCCTGACTGGGAATCAAACCAGTGATCTCTTGGTGCATGGGTTAATGTGCAACCACTGTACCACACCAGCGGAGCTTAGTTGTTCCTTAAAGCGATCCACCACCTTGAATGGGGATGTGTGTACCTGTGGTTGTCATAAGGTCTGCAATTGGTCTTGAGGGGAGAACATGAGGGACTGGGGTGGGAAAGGGGCTGAGAGGCAAGGAGGGAATGCCTTTCTACTGGGAGGTCATTCGAAAGTCCAACTAGAATGAGGGAAGCTCATGTCCCCATGGGTGCACTGGGATCAGTATAATCTCTTATAGGAAGAGCTGTTGGAAGTCACAGGTGTGGGTAACAGGAGAGGAAAAATGAAAGAGAGGACAGATTGCTTGGTGCAGATTGCTAGCTCCTATCAGTCATGGATTTACCTGGAATAGATCCAAAAGGCCCTGAACTCTCATGAGCCCAGGATATTGGACATTGAGATTGGGAGATTATCCTGGATTACCCAGGGGCTCCAATCTTATGCCATGGATCCCTAAGAGTGGAGAACCTTTCCAGGCCGTGGTCAGAGAGATGTGACTACAGAAAAATGGTCAGAGAGATACAACATGGCTGGCTTGGAGGATGGAGGAAAGGGTCCATAGCTAAGAAAGGCAAGACACAGACTCTCTCCCCGAGCCTCCAGAAGGGAATGAGGCTTTGCAAACTTCTTGACATGAACCCATGAGACCTGTCCCAGACTTCTGACCGACAGGTCTGTAAGATAGTAAATACCTGTTGCTTTAAGCCATCCAGTTTACAGTAGTTTATTATAGTTGCGATAGGAACCTAATGAGAGAGCTGGACAAAGTGGCCACAGGTCTTTTAGAGTACTGCTAATCTGAGATTCCTTAACCCCATCTGGTGTGTTAAATATCTCCTCTTATATGAATAATTTTCATATTAGCCTCACATGCTTTCAGAGATTGGGACAGCATAAAATATTTACGTCAAGACAGAAAGATTTAAATAATTGGCTTATCTTGGTTTTTATAAAAATTTTCTCATTGGCCAAAGACAGTCTACTTCAAACATTGTGTTTACTCAGAGCAGTCCTTCTCAAACACATTTCCTTTGGAACTGAGTTCACATGTGTATCCTGTGTGCATTGTCAGGGTTTTGTGCTCTAGGACCTTAGGAAATGAACTTTTATTTGTTACCTTTTAGTTGCAGGTTCCTGACACCTGGAGAGACAAGAGTTAATGAAAGCTCACATGAAAATGTTCCAGTGTGCTACCGAGAGCAAACCGGGCCTGGCTGAAGAGGGCTTAGGACAGCACGGATTCCCAGTCAATTAGCAATAGCAGAGAACTCAGGGGCCACGGAGCAGGAGCCATGTTGACCCAGGTCTCACTGGGCTACTCTGTGAAGGGATTTCCCTTTCAAAGTGGTCATTAGGCAAAACACCCCGAAATAAGGATTAAAATGAATATTTATCCTCAAAAGTCTAAAAGATTTTGAAAAGGTCATTGAATCTTATTCCTTCCTAGAGTGTTTCGCAGCTCAGGAAGGAAAGAACATGCAGAGAGGGAGAGGCATCCATTTCCAAAGATAAAAAACAAATGAAATTTCCACTTTCAACAGGTGAGAGGGTCTCAGCCACTGAATCAGAAATTTTTTCACAGCACAATTCCCTACCTCAGAGCTTTCTGGAATCTGAAGACAAGAAGATAAATCTAGGGCCTACCATTCCATTCCTTCTATGCTACTGAATTCAATTCAATTTATGTTTATTGAGCACCTATGATCAGCCATACATATCTGCAATTTTTTTCTTTTTTTTAGACAATCATATACTTTATTTTTTCTCTCTTTTTCCCCCATTTTTTATTACATAAAGTATTACAAAGATTAGTATATATATATCTTAATGCAATTTATTTTTACCCTCAAAGGATTCACTGTTGAGCAGGAAAAACATGCAAACACATTTTAGTTCAGAGATTAATGACACAATAGGGGTAAATATAAAGTGTAGAGGGAGCAGAGGAGGAAGGGATTAATCAAGAGGGCAGAGTGGAAGGCTCCTTGGAGGAGGTGATGTCCTTACTGGGTTTTAATTGTGATGGGCATTTTATCAGGTTGCAAGAGGAAGGTGTGTCGTGGGCTCTGGAACAGCCCTGCAGGTGCCTTCTCACCTACCCCTGAATGGCAGCCCTTCTTAGCAGATTGGGTACCAAAGGGTCCTAAGTATACTGACCATGGACTTTGTTTCCAGAAGGACCTTCATGTGAGTTTTGACACAACTTCTTGTGTAACCTTTAAAAAATTACTTACCTTTGTAAAGCCTTGGATTCCTTTCTTGTACATTGGAGATATGAATAATGACTACCTTAGAAAGCTGTTTCTGAAGGTTAAATGGACTAATACTTTGCATATTAGTTGGTACCCAGTAGCAAACAGTACTGGTCATTTTTGTCCCCACCTAAGTTTTATTCTCCAAAAACCGGAATGCAGCCTTCTCTCCCACACCCCGCTTTTATTTTTTACTACAGATCTGCTTAGGTCACTAGAGTGTCATGGATATTGACCTCATTTTCTCTCTTTAGACAAAGACATTGGAGTCAGAATTGATCAGGCATGAGCAGTGGTGCAACCAGTGGCATTGGTGGCTGAAATAAGAGCAGATGACAAACAAGTCTGGCTTCATGGGCACGTAACCCGTGTAGTGCACAAGGCCTCACACTCAGAAGGGCCCCACGCTTGGTTTCTGTGGTCACTGTCTTGAAATTATAATTTTTGAAAAAGGGCCCTATGTTTCGTTTTGCATGAGACTCTGCAAGTTATATAGCTGGCCTTGCTGATGGGATTGTCTTGAGGATGGCTTGTCCCTTCCATGTTATACTTCCCTGTGGCATCACATGCCTTCTTGAGGTCCTTCCTGGGCCAAGTGCTGTGGCATTTCTTCCTCTGGGCCCCTCAAGGTTCTTGGCACAGACCTGAGGCTGGGCAAAACCCCCTCACCCACCAGCTCTACTCTGGGGCATTTACAGCTTTTACCTTGGGGGAGCTCACAGTCTAGAAGGTGGAGACAGTGCATATGCACAAGCACTACAGGTTGATAGGGCCAGTGCTAGACACAGAGATACAGATGTTCTGGGATGTGCAGGGTTCCTGTTTATTGACCATTTATGACCTTTGCATGTGGTCTTTTTCTCTGTCTTCTTGGCTGAAAGAGTCCTTTTCCTCATGTTTTTATTTCCCTGAGTGAGGATCCAGGGAAGGGAAGTTTTGGTAATGTGATTCTTGAAAACTCAAAAAGTCACAATACTCGGACTTGCTCTGGCAGAGGCTCCTGCCGCTAAGATGTTACAGCGGCTTCTGGAAGCTCCAGCCCACCAGCCTGCGAATGGCAGCTGGTAACCACAGTCTGGCTCCAGGTATCTATTTTAATAACGTATTCCTGGGTAATCTTATCGTCTCCAAAATAACAATATCTCCCTTGTCACTTGGAAATGCCTTGAATGTTACCATTGCTAGAGGTGAAAGGTTCTAGAAAGAAATATGCCTTCAGTGCTCTCAATTATAAAATGTTTTATTGGTCACCCAAGGAGATGAATTGTGGGAGATTTAGATTTCGCTTCCCCGCCCCTGTCCCCCTTCTGACAAAGAATTATAAACAAAGGTCTAGACTGGAAGGTGTCCCCAGTACAAAAACTATTATCTCTTCTTACTGAGGTCCATTGAGGCAGAACTCATGCCTGTTGAACTTTGTCTCTGCCGGGCCTAGCACAGCGCCTGACACTTGGAAAGAGCTCAGACAACAACTGATGACAAGTAATAGAATAATAATGGCATTGAATTAAATGCTTTTAGAAACATGAGTATCAAAAAGCAATTTTGAGGTCTGGCAGGTGTGGCTCAATGGTGAGCACCAACCTATGAACCAGGAAGTGGGCTCAATCCCCAGTGTGGAGTGTGCAGGAGGCAACCAATCAATGATTCTCTCTCATCATTGATGTTACTATCTCTCTCTCCCTCTCCCTTCCTCTTTGAAATCAATAATAAAAAAAAAAGCAATTTTGAGGGTATTCTGTAGCTTAAGCTCCTGAAAAGTAGGAAACTATGCCAAGCTCCTACTCAGGATCCTGTTCTGCGCATTAACACCAAGGCTAGACCTCCCTGATGCCAAGCCGTTGGATGAACTGGTTTCAGCTTTCCCTGAGTTGGCCACTTGTGTGCTGTTCTTGTGAAGAGAATCACAGAGCACTCCAGTTTCTCCAGTTTCTCTTGAGTCACAGAAACTGAGGCCGGAGCCCCTCTCCAGATTATTTCCCAACTGGCTGGATTCAATGTGTTGCATTATTCTATGCAACCTAATACCTTTTCCAGGCAGAAACAACAGACCTGGTCTCACTTGCAGCCAAGGCATGAATATGCACATCTCTAACAGAACACAGTGCTCTTTCAGAGCCAAATCTCACCTTCGGAGGGTGACATTGCTTCTTTGGAAGTTACCAGGAGCTGGGAGCCCATCTCCACAGACCTTTTGATTCCAGTCATGTTCTCCAGCAGCCAAGGAAGCATTGAAGGTGAGAAGAGCTCCCTCCCAGGAGAATGAACCTCTGCCCCTTATTTCCTTATGAGAAGGTCTAGTACTTCTCATAACATAACACCTAGCATTTGTTTTGTTTGATGGAGAGAGACAGAGAGAGAAAGAAAAACCAAGTGAAACAGAACGCATTTATAAAATAAAATCTTCGTAGTTGAAGCTCTGAGATCAGACTCCTGCCCTGGGTGTTTTTTCCCTCATTTGTATATTGAATAACAACTTGTTGTTGATGAGATGACCAGCGTTCATTATTATTATATATCAGCCACATAGCACCAGCTTATTGGCAAAGTTACTTACAATCATGCTTTATGATTTATTAAAGAGAAAGTAGTTATTTGCAGAGAACTGACTTTTCATTCTGGGTGTTTTTGTCTATTGCCCTCTTGTTCATGTAACTCAGGCAGCAAGAATGAATGGTTCACTTTCACTTCTCAATTTGAGCACCTTTATACACAACCTCCAAATTTTAGAATTTAGCACTTTGGTGAACAATAAAAGACAGATACAGTTTTTGTGAAAAATTTTTAGCCTTTCATAGAAACATCCCTTCTGCAGTACTTGTAAATTTGCTAGTTACAGAGAGTTTAAATTAGAAAAAGGGAAAATAGCTTAGAAGGAAAAAGAGATTGACTTGGATTTAAAGCAAATGTCCCCTCGATTGCCCCTGCCTGAATGCTGGCTCTCTTTTTTCAGTGTGGGCAATTAGAATAACTTACTCTGTCTTTCCCTTCCGCAGTTCACCTCCCGTAGTAACAGCTGGCCCACGTGATTATGTTGCCCCTTGGTTGAACTTGTAGGCAGCCTCTTGCTTTCCATGGCTACCTGCTAGACACAAAGTAAACTTGAGTTGAATTTGTTTGTTGAAATTCTCATTTACAATACTGCTAGGCCATAAGAAAGGAGGCAGGAAAGAGAGAGACATTTAATTGATTACTAATGAGTTAGATCCCCCCCCAAGTTTATAGTTTATTGAAGTTGTGTGTGTAAATTTCCTGTTTATGTCCCTCATTTGTTTTTCTGCTGTGGTCACGATACACTATTTAAAGTAGTATCATACTCTTTTCTATAAACCTTGCCTTTTCTTCCTGCCCCATATCTAAAGTGGGCCTCAGCAGCACTACCCTTGCCTAGCCATTAAGTTTCACCACTGTGGTCTCAAGCATGGGCTTTAAATGAACTCCTTCATTAAGGAGGCCTAAGCTTTATGCCCTGGAGTGAGCATTCTGCCCTCTGTTGGGAATCCTTTCCCAGGTCCTCACTGTCTATTTTCCCATCTGCGCTGCATGAAGCTGGTAAGAAAGGACTAGAAAAGGATTGATGGTCAACAAAGGCATTAAAAAGCACTTGCTGCACACTCTCTCATCATTGGGCAACTTGCAGAGAAGACCTGGCCCTGCTGTCCAGGAGCTGGTCTGGGTTGGGTGTTTGAGCCATAGAGACACCCATACTTAAGCTATGAAGTAATAGGAGGCCATAGGTAGTTAGTGGTTTGAGGGAATGGTTCAGATACTAAGTGCTATAGGAATCGAAGAAAGGACAGAGCTATGGAGATGTACAGAATGGGGAAGTATTGCTAGAGAAAATGGGACTTGACTTGGGATTTGAAGAGTCATTAGTTTGAGTTATAAAGATACTCCAGTAAAGAAAACAGGAAGTGTGGAATGGGGATTCTGTTGAGAGAATGCCGGGGAGTGGAGGGGGTGTAAATGAATTCATTGGATAGTCATGGTTCTTTTGTGGCCTTGGGGCCAGGGAAAGCCTGCTCTGGGCTGAAGGCCTGCTAGTGGTTTCCCAGCAAAGCTGGCAGGAGATGTGTTTCAGGAGAATGCCTCTGCTGACATCACGATGGAAGAAACAACAAGGAAAGGGCCTTGAGGGGGGCAGATCCCTTGCCTGTCTGTGCTCAGGAGTATAGTCAGGGTGTCACAGAAGGGCTTCATCTGAGGAGGGCAGGCTTGGCCAGATATGGGACTTGATAACTGACTGGACATAGGTCGGAAGTTTAAAACATGACTCTCTGGTGGAATCTCTGACAATGGCCTATAAAATGGGAGGGAACTCTGTTTCTAGTGTTAGTAAAAAAATAAAGCACTGTAATACTGGTTTCTGAGTGTTGGGGCTTCTGGCTCTCTGCCACTTCCCTCCTTTCATGATCACCTAGGGACTGTTTTGCTGTTTGGTGCCATCCTGGGCTATAGGAGATTTCACAAGGTCATCAAAGGGCCTGCCACTTACATGCCACTCCTGAACACACGAATTCATTCTGGGAGCTGGGGCCTGTGTTGATGGGCTTGTCAGCCTAGATAAAGGACCTGGCCATCTCTTCCCAGGGCAGGGGAACTCTGCTGTCTTCCTGCGGCTCTGTTCAGGAGCTGAGGTTCTCTTGGCTCTCAAAATTTACCAACCTATCATCATATTTCACACCCTCCCCCAACACACACACACACACACACACACACACATGCTCTTTACTTCTCTACATCTCCTTCAACTCTTCCTTTTCCTAGGTAAGTGGATCTTTACCTA
>PVJC01047295.1:0-12959 GCA_004026665.1 Murina feae
GCCGAGCCTTGGACCTCCTCACAGCCGAAAAAGGGGGAACCTGTCTCTTCTTAAGGGAGGAATGCTGCTACTACATCAATGAATCAGGTATTGTAGAGACTCAGGGCTTAATTAAACAGATAGAAGGAAAACTTGTAGTTTTAAAGAAATTAAAAATCACACCTAGATACCTGCTTCCAGGAAGCTTGGGCTCAAGGAAGAGCTGGGAGCCTAGGCTGTCAGGGGCAACCCGACCTGGGCTTCGGTTAAAGCAACAAAGTTTCAATTATAGAAGATAAATAAATTCCAGGTACCTGCTTCCAGCCAGCCTTGCTGCAAACAACCATAAGCCACTCACCCAGGCTGGCCAGCCACCCCAGCAGGACCCCCCTCCCTGAAGGGGCTCTGGCCAGTCTGAAAATGGCCCCCAGCCCCTCATCCAGGCTGGCCAGGCACCCCGGGGTGGGGGGGACAACCACCTTAAAGGGGCTGTGGCCAGCCTGCAAATAGCCATCAGCCACTCACCCAGCCTGGCCAGGCCCTCCATCAGGACCCCCTCCCTGAAGGAGATGTGGCTAGCCTGAAAACGGCCCTCAGCCCTTCATCCATGCTGGCCAGGCACCACAGCGGGACCCCCATCCTGATCTGGGACACCCATCAGGGCAAACCAGCTGGCCTGCCTCTAGCCTATATAATAAAAGGGTAATATGCAAATTGACCCTAACAGTAGAACAACTGGGAATGACTGGTCACTATGACACACACTGACCATCAGGGGGCAGACGCTCAATGCAGGAGCTGCCCCTGGTGGTCAGTGCCCCACAGGGGGACCTCTGCTCAGTCACAAGCCAGGCTGATGGCTGCCAGTATAGCAGTGGTGGTAGGAGCCTCTCCTGCCTTCTCAGCAGCACTAAGGATGTCAGACTGCAGCTTAGGCCTGCTCCCCACTGGCAAGTGGACATCCCTGAGGCTCCCAGGCTATTTGCCAGCTTAGGCCCGATCCCCCCAGGGAGTGGGCCTAAGCTAAGGTGACCAGATTTAAAGCGGTACACCATTGACCGAGGGGGGTTCTTTTTCTTCTTTTTTTATTATTACTCAAAATATTACAAAGAGTAATCAGGACTGTTTTAAAACGCCGTGGGACATGGGACAAATTGTTAAAAATCAGGATTGTCCCACCAAAAGCGGGACGCCTGGTCACCTTAGCCTAAGCCAGTAGGTGGACATCTCCTGAGGGGGTCCCAGATTGTGAGAGGGCACAGCCCAGGCTGAGGCCCCCTCCCCCCCACCGAGTGCACAAATATTTGTGCACCGGACTTCTAGTTTCCAAATATTCTTGATAGAATCTTCTAAAAGCTGCAAAGTAAAGAAAGAACAAAGAAGTAGTAAAGTCCATAGATGAAAAATATTTTTGCATGTGTGAAAATTACGATCCACAAATTTGGCTTCATTTATTTTAAATTCAACTTTAAGAGTGATAATTTATTGGCTTGTTACCTGAAAAACAGCATGAGAACGAGAAGATGTGGCATTCATATCAGTAGGATGTTGTGTCCTGTTTTTGTTCCCATTATCCAATAAATGTAAAATTTCTTCTGAAGACTTAGGCTAGAGAAGTTTAAAAATATATACAAATTAGCCATCTGAATTTAAATTTTTTAATACATGTTCAACAAGCGAGAAGAATTTTAAAGATAAAAGAAAAGTTGAGAAAAAGCTTTCTATAATTTATATTCTATTAAATATTGACTGTACATTTGCCTTGTACATTGGTGTTACATGAGGAATAAAAGATAAAGCCTTGTCTTCTGAGCAGATAAAATATAAATGTATTAAAGAGAATAATACATTATATTAAACGTTCAAGAGTATTTTTAAAAGAAAAGCTCATTTAATTATTTTAAGGAAAACAAAATAAAACTGAAGATACACCGTATTTATTTTAAGTTTGTACTTCATTATTTTTCTTCTTTCTCAAGCAAAATGAAGAATAAGTAAATGGCTAAACAACCAAACATGCTATTGGAACAGAGAAAAAAATTATAAACATACCTGATGTAAAGTCAAACCCTGAACAACCACCCCTTTTTGGGCATCTTCCCGGACAGCAAGTGGTCCTGAATTTACTAAGAGGTCACGAATCTGTTCATTATATACCTTAAAATAAAAATAAAAATAACTGCTTTAACATTGACTTAAAACAATAGTGATAACATCACAAACAGGCATACATTGCTGATTTAAGTTTACATTAGAATTTTATCTTAAAGACAAATAACAGCTCATTTAGTTCATATTCCTTCTATCTCATGTTGCCATTAGTATTCTACTATCTGAAGAAACAGAAGAGTTTAACTACATAGGTTTGAAATTTAAATTTAAAGGTGGAGTCATTATACCCTCACCCATAATTGTTAACTTGATGATTTCAGTGAAACAGAAATAAGATAGCTGGAATTGTCTTTACCTATTTCCTGGAAATATACAGGACACTTGGTCTTGGGAAATTCTAGTGGATCTGAAATGTAATTATATGGAGGTGGCATGGGTCTCACTGGAGAAGACATTTATTATTTCATGATGCCCAAGTAGCCAAACTTTTAAAAATTTTACAGCTCAAAAGTTAAGGATGAGTCATACTCAAGGATGAATAGTGTTTTATCCCATTTATCCTTTAATTACATTAACTTAACATGCAATTCTTATGATAAATTCCATAATGGAACCCTTGCCCCCATCTGAATAATGAAGGAACTAAAGCCCTAAAAGGTTAAGCGATTTGTTCATGTCCACGAAGGTAACAGCAGAGGAGATGGAAGGCCAAGTACCCTCACTCTACTACATGGTATTGAATACACATCTGTATTTTATGTCTCTGTTTGTTTGTTTTTAAGTAATTTTTATTTTTTAAGTAAAGCACAAAAATAATTTTATTGACCTAATTTTATGAATTTACTAAAGGTACTAAGTTTTCTAGTTCTAACTAAATGACAACTACCAATGATATTTCCATGTTTTAATAAATAGACCACAGTGACAATCCATTGCTAGTAAAATTTTTAACAATGAATGATAACCATTTTTAAATGTAATAAACTTTTTAAAGTAGTAAAATATTCAAGAGCTACATTTTTGGCTCTTATTTTTCTGAAGTAGCAGTCACTTTTCTGGTGCTTTCCCTTATCCACTTAAATCATACAAAAAATGCAATTAGAACAATCATTCTCAAGCTAGTCTATGCTTCAGAACCACCTGGGAGCTTTTTAAAAACATAGATGCCTCGGCCACAATCCAGACCTATTAAATTAAAATGTCCAGGGGGTGAGGTCCAAGCATGTCTATTTTTAAAAAGCTCCATAGCCAATTCTGGTGCACAGCCCAAGAGGAAAACCATTAGATTAGACATTGCCTTACCAATAAAATGAAAGTAGATTAAAAGAAAGGAAAAATGATTAAAAACATTAAAAAATAAAAACTTTAAAATTCTCCCAGTTATGAAGGGATCTAAAAAAGAAATAATAAATACTGCCATGCTCTTTTCTAATTATGTTCAGGACAATTGTTTTCCATACTTCACTATAGGAAGTGAGTTTTACTTTCATCTTCAAGTTGTATAAACTAAGATGAAAATTTTTAACAACATACATAATCTTAATGAATTTCTGAAATGTAGGAGCTTAATTATAAGGTATCAATAAAAGAGCTGTAACGAATAGAATTTTTTCTCTGATACCGCAAATGAATAGGCAGTAAAATCAGGAATTTATGTTTCTGAAACACTATCTAAATTCAAAGTTAGAATGCCTGGCACTTAGTTATGATGTGTTGAATGTCAGCTGTTAGTAAAAGGATAAGTGGCCTACAGAAATGATGGGGCATGTCAGAAGGACCTAGGAGACAGCACAAAAGAGTCTTGATTGGCACAAATTCAGGTTATAAATAATTACAGAAAGAGATTATAAACTATTGAATTATGTTAATAATTCGGTGAGTTCACACTGATAAAATAAAGGAAAGAGAAGTTCTCTTTACAGTAAACAAACAGCCAAGGAATAAATGCAGAAGAAATGAAGGAATTCAAAATCACAATCATCTACCATCATAATAATTGACTCAAGCGTGAATCATCAGTGGCTGAAAGTTTGAGTAAGAAGATATTTACATATTCTCCCTGTAAGGTATTTTTTAATTGCAAAAGTTAAAGTAGTCTTGACAATGCAGAAACTTTGCAGACAGCAGCATAATGAAATTGATAAAAGTTAACATAGCTAGTAATGGGACTAACTAAACACATAAGCCTCTTGATATGATGTCATAAGAACACAAAGTCACTTGTGTGGTATTTCTGCCAGTGCATAACCCAAATCTAATCGTGACAAACCAAAATAAGTTTTATGACAGCAAAAACATAAAGAAAAAGAAATCTCCAGATTAAGGAGACTAAAGAGTTATGACAACTGAATGCAACTAAGGATCTTAGATTTTCTTTTCTAATAAAGGGCATTATTAGAATCAATAGCAAACTCTTATTAAGGTCTATGGATTAGGCAATAGTATGTCATTATTAATTTCCTGGTAACTCCTCAGTGGTTATTTAAGGAAACTTCTAGAAGTCTGTAACTTCAGCAGTTTAGAAAAAAGAAACAGCTACACACACATAAAGAGAAAGAAAGCAAAGGTGGTCAAATGTTAACAATATGGGGAATCTGGGTGAAGGGTATCTGGAAGTTCTTGTACTAATCTTGCTACTTTTATGCAAGTCAGATAGGCAAAATAAAATACCAGAAAAAGAGAAAGATGCATCACAGGCACTTAAAAATGATCTATACTAATAAAAAGGTAATATGCTAATTAGACTGAACATCTTCCAGACGACCTTCTGGACGTCCTTCCAGACAAAGCCATGGTGGCAGGGCTGAGGCAGAGGCAGTTACAGGTTATCAGGCAGGCAGAGAGCAGTTAGGGGGATCAGGCAGCAGGGGAGAGCAGTTAGAGGGATCAGGCCAGCAGGCAGGTGAGTGGTTAGGAGCCAGCAGCCCCAAGGGTTCCCCAATTGGAGAGGGTGCAGACCAGGCTGAGGGAGCCCCCCAATGCACAAATTTTTGTGCGCCAGGCCCCTAGTGTAATATATTTATGAGAAAAATCCTATATGACAGAATAATTTAAATGGACCATGGATCTTCTTAAAGAAAGAGTTCTCAATACTATTGATTAATCTAAAGAATGCTATTGCCAACTTACCTCCAGATAAGAAACTGCGGTAGTACATATTTTCTCTTCTTTAATGTCATCCATGGATTTGTAAAGGTCTAACAAGGTTAGATACATCACTCCAGGTTCAGTAGCTGATCCTAGCATCGTGTGGGTCTTCCCAGCTCCAGTCGCACCATATGCAAGTACTGGGTTTTTATGAAAAGGAATCAAAGCGCTCTGTTGTGACATATACCATTACTATAGCCCCTGTCAAATGGATAGTTCCATCTGGGTATGCTCAACGATAACTTTAAACTCAACAGATAGATCCCAAATTAATTTATATTCTTATCCTTAAAACCTGCAATATTCGCAAAAATTGACTCTTACTTCTATATTCCCTGTTCTGATTAATGGTACCATCATCCAACCACCTGGCTCCCCTCTCCCCCACCCCAACACTTGTTCCCAATCTTCTACAGCAACCTTACACATTTTAAGTAATCAATCAGGTCTCCCTATTAGTCTCAATCTTCTTCCATCCCATAGAATTTGTGAAGTTACTTTTATGAAAAATGAAATCTGAATATGTTAAAGCTGTGTAATAGTGCTACAGTCCTACAGGAGGAAATTCAAATTCCTTACCTTGCAATATTATTAGGCATTCTAAGAGAGAGTGTCTGGTTATTGCTCTACCCTATTTCTCCCTTGCTGCAATCTAGGTACACTAGATTATTTGAAGTTCTCCTCAACTGCTGCTCTCTTTTATTCCACTGCATTTGTCCTGGAAAGTTCCTCTATTCAATCCAACTAGAAAACTTCCATCTGTTCTAAATACTCAGCACAAATGTCACTTTCCTGTACCTTCCCTGACAGTCTTAGGCAGAAATGTCCACTGCCTTATTTGAGTCCTCAGTACATGCCACACAACTCTCTATTCCAGCACATATCACAGTGTATTCCCAACTCTGAGCTCTGCCAAGGCAGAGGCCAGATATCCTTTACACTTAACAAACCATCTGACACAAAGCAGGTACTTGATATAAGTTTGATGAGTGAGTGAGTTCTAGATTGAAACCATTTACAAAATTCATTTTAAAGTTTAAAACAACAAAAAATGATGTTGTCTTACACAAATTATTTGATTTTCAAGATTCCATCCAATCACACATAAAAGTGATGTTTCTTTCAAATGCAAGAAAAAGTCCTCATATGGCAAATACCCATCACATGATGCAAAACCAAAAGTTCACATATATTAAGTACCATCACAATATTAATGCAAAAAAGGTCCACATATGGCAAATACCCACCACTAGATTGAGTTAAGGCAATAATTCCTATTATTACTAGTGAGAATATTTTTATAAGTTAAATCTCTCTGCTAAGCTAAATGTAAACAAACTACAAAAATAGATTTCAGAAGAATGAATTAAGCAGGGGTTCTCAAACTTTTTAAACAGGGGGCCAGTTCACTGTCCCTCAGATTGTTGGAGGGCCAGACTATAGTTAAAAAAAAAAACCTAAAAAACTATGAACAAATTCCTGTGCACACTGCACATATTTTATTTTGAAGTAAAAAAAAAACAAGGCAGCAAAAACACTGGCAGGCCGGATAAATGTCCTCGGCAGGTCACATGTGGCCCGCAGGCCATAGTTTGAGGACCCCTGAATTAAAGTGATGTATGTTTCGTTTTGTTCTATTTTATGTAAGACCATAGTACATCAAGAAGTCTTAAGACAGCCCTAACCGGTTTGGCTCAGTGAATAGAGCGTCGGCCTGCGGACTGAAAGGTCCCAGGTTCAATTCTGGTCAAGGGCATGTACCTTTGTTGCGGGCACATCCCCAGTGAGAAGTGTGCAGGAGGCAGCTGATCGATGTTTCTCTCTCGATGTTTCTAACTCTCTATCCCTCTCCCTTCCACTCTGTAAAAATATATTAAAAACAAACCACAAAAAAAATTACCTTGTTAAAAAAAAAAAAAGTCATAAAACAGCCAGGTAAGAATATAAAGTTAAAGTCAAGAAGAATTCAGCTGGTACATTTTTGTTTATTTGATGTTAAAAAAAATAAATAAAAAACCTC
Source organism: Murina feae (assembly GCA_004026665.1). Lineage (NCBI taxonomy): Eukaryota > Metazoa > Chordata > Mammalia > Chiroptera > Vespertilionidae > Murina > Murina feae. Next base: position 7,259 of record PVJC01047295.1, read on the forward strand.
TAGAAACAATATGGAATTCCATGAATGAGGAAGAGAATATATGCTAAATTGAGAATCATAGCAGATATAATCAATAAACCACATTTCTTTCTTGCTGGACCAAGAGGGTAAGTCTTCTTGTAATAAAAATGAATGAGTCAGTGAGAGACAGTAAAATATGGTATAGTTTTGGGGCATTTAAAAAAAAATGCCATAAACTGTGGTAATTCCAAAAGTGAGACATGAAGAGTGGTATTAAATGCCTTGTACGCACAGAGAAATAGCTGGTCTTTTGGACATATCTCTTTCTAAGAAATCAAGATGGTCGTTTTGAAAGGAAAATTATTATAGGTCTATCAAGGGCACTAGATATTATATTTTGGCTGAAGACATGCTAACAAAGCACTTGAAAATCCAATTAACATGGGCTTTTAACATTTTTATTTCAAGATATTGTAAAAATAAAAAAAGGTACTATAAAGGAAATGCCAAGTGTTCAAAACATGTCTGTTTATTCCACAGGTATAGATAGTTACAAGGGTAAGCAATGAAACTATTATAAACACAAATTGTGAGAAAGCTGGCCTCAATTACAAGAAGCATGTGGTTTAATAACAAATTGAAAGGATGATTGCCTATAGGGACCATAGCAAGACCGTGAAAGAGAAAGTTTCACAAATGATATATGTTATATATGAAGACCAAATTTCAAATAAAGTTTGCATTTATAATGAAAGTCTACTGAATTCAATAATTTTAGCAAACATGCACCTTAAAATTGATATTTAGAGAAAAAGGCCAAGTAGATGTTTCTTCTAATGTATAAACTAAAATCAGACAGGAAAATTAAACCCCAACTGAAGTAATTACCTGTGCAATTATATCCATTCAAAAAACTCCGAAGAATTGGCTTGGTAGTGTGTTCGAAAACTTCTAATTGAGTTGAAGTTTCATCAAAAACAGCATCAAATACAAACTTAAGATCCTTATTTTGTTTCTTTGTAATATCTCGATTTCCAGGTTTCTTTCCATGGAAAAAACCGATTTCTTGTTGTTTGGGATCAAAAACTAGAATATGTTTATCCACAACATGGGCCACTTTATGGAATGCAGCTGCCTTTTCCTGTGCGTTCTCGGGACGCACACGAACAACTACTTTCATGTGGTGACACAGGTCTTCCTCAGGGACAGACATGGTTGGTTATCTTGATCCCTTTGTTTATACGAACACCTAAATATCTAAACTTAAAAAGAAACAAGAAGTATTAATATTAGTTCTACATGCCTCCAAAATGACTGGCATGTAGCACTCATTGAAAAAAGATGTTAATGCTGTTCCACTCACCTGGGAAATGTTACTGGAAATATATATAGAGTTGCCTGTTGAACAACATGGGCTTAAACTCTGTGGGTTCACTTCTTTGTGGGTTTTTAAAAATAAATGCTGTAAATGCATTTTCCCTTTCTTATGATTTTCTTAATAACATTTTAAATCTTACATTATTATAAGAATACTAGAGGCTCGGTGCACAAAAATTTGTGCACTTGGGGGGAGGGGGGTCCCTCAGCCCGGCCTGTGCCCTCTCGCAGTCTGGGACCCCTCGGGGAATGTCCACCTGCTGGCGTGCCTGGCCAGCCTGGGTGAGGGACTGATGGCTGTCTCAGGCTGCCCACAGCCCCTTCAGGGTTCGGGTCCCTACTGGGGTGCCTGGCTGGAAGCCAGGTATCTGGGATTTATTTAACTTCTATAATTGAAACTCTGTAGCCTTGAGTAGAGCTCAGGGCCCACAGGGCCCTGGCTTCCTCCATCACTGGGGCAACTCCAGTTCTGTGGCTACCGCCATATTAGTTGAGTTAATTTGCATATTTGCTCCTGATTGGTTGGTGCGCGTGGCTTGTGGGAATAGCTTGTGGGTATAACAGAGGGTCAATTTGCATATTACTCTTTTATTATATTATATTAGATTAGGTAATACATGATGCATACAAAATATGTGTTAATTGACCGTTTATATTATTGGTAAGATTTCTAGTCAACAGTGGGCTATTAGTAAAGTTTTTTTTTTTCTTTTAAAGAATATCTTTATTAATACAAACTATTCATACACACAAACTATAAAGCGCTAAGAAACTTAAATCTCTAAGTCATAGCAAACAGGTGGCAATTCAACATCCAGAGTCAACAGTGGGCTATTAGTAAAGTTTTGAGAGCGTTAAAAGTTACATGCAAAATAAGTCAGTCATAAGTTAGGAACCATATGCTTTTACTCGTATGTTGAACATAAAACTGAAAGCAACTAACGAACAAGAAAAAACAAAGAAAAAGTCACAGACAGGGACAACAGTATGGTGGTTACCAGAGGGAAGGGAGTGGGCTGGGGTAAAATAAAAGGTAAAGGGGGTCAAATATATAGTGACAGAAGATATGACTTTGGGAGGTGGGCACACAATGCAATATAAGGATTATGTGTCTCAGACTGTATACTTGAAACCTATATAAACTTATGAACCAAGTTACCCCAACAAATTTAACTTTAAAAAGGAAAAAAGTTATATGCAAAGTTTGAAAGGCATGGGAAGCATGGGAGACAGTGCCCCAAACCTTTGCTTTGTTCAAGGGTCAAGTGTGTTTTTGTGCATGTATGCACACATTTGTTTATTGTTTAACTCCTTGGTTCAAAATCTTCCAATAGTTCTTCATCTTATTCAGAGTACAAGTTCAATAAAGGCCTACATTTTTCACCTTGCTGTATTGCTCACTCTATTCCAGCTAACACACCAAACACCCCATAGATCTTTCTATTAGCCATTCTCTCTTTTGCCAAGTACATAACTAATTCCTCCACTTCTTTCAAGTCCTTGCTCTGTTGCTGCTCTCCTAACCTCATTAAAATTGCCAACCTAATTCCTAATCCCTGTTATCCAGCCTTATTTTTTTTCAAAGTGCTTACCATCTCCAAATAGATTGTGTGTGTTTTAAACTTATTTTTTACACCTGCTATCATTAATGCACCCTAAATTCACATTGTTATGGAACAGCGACTAGGATCTATATTCAGAGCTAGGATCCCTGAATAAACCATGGGTATACACCATCTCCATCACCTTTATATCTGGACTTGCTAATTGATATATCTTGGAATTATTTTTAACCCAATGGATCTCTGAGACACAGGTAGAGACCAGCCTGGTTGTTTCAATTTCCACTGCCCAGAAGCTTGCAGCCAAGATCATATTTACTACAAATAGTTCACAAGCCAAGGCTCTGCCTTCATTACCTTGATATAATTCTGAGAGATCCTTTCCTAGTCATTCTCGACCCAAACTAAAATAGTACTGGAGTCATTGTAGAAAAAAAAAAAAAAAAATCAAAGCTAGATTTCTGGGTAGCCTCCCAGTAACTGTATATGGTTTAGCTGAAGTGTTTTAAGTGTAAGGAGTCTAATATTTCAGGTAAAGAGATTTATCATGGTTTCATACATACATGCCATTTTCTGCATTGTGACATAATCTAATCACTCACTGCTATGGAGATAAAATACTATAGGGAATAGAGATTAGCTAAGTAACTGTAGTAATATAGACAAGAGGTGATGTTGTCATTCAGAACAGGGTGATGGTCAGGTTCTGGATGTTTTCTAAAGGTCAAAACAATAGAATTTCCTGATAGACAGATGTGGGGTATGAGAAGAAAATAGGATTCAAGAATAACTCCAAAGTTCTTGGCCTGAGTGTTGGGGAAAAATGGAATAGCCATTAACTGGGATGATAATAACAGAGGGTAGAGCAGGTTTTGGAGCAGAAGATCAGTTCAGTTCTAGATATTTTAAATCTGAAAAATGCTTTAGGCATCCAGGTGGAAATGTTGAGGCAGTTGGAAGCCAAGTTAAGAAAGTAAAGCTGCATCAATCAGACTGTCAAACCTCACAGGGAAGTAGGGGGAGGCAGGGATGAACCAAAGGATTTGTATGCATGCATATAAGCCTAACCAATGGACACAGACACCAGGGGGTGAGGGCATGAGTGGGGGTGGGGTGGAGGGGCAATAGGGGGATAAAGACACATATATAATACCTTAATCAATAATAATTAAAAAATAAAGTAAAGCTGTCCTCAGAGTCTTAATGCCTTTTGAAGCTTTTAGAAGTTTTTAAAGCTTCAAATGGCATTAAGATTTGGGGAAGACCTTTAAATCAAGGAGGAAGGAATGGCCAACTGTGCTAAATATTGCTAATATGTTCAATATTTAATAAGAAGTAATCATGGGATTTAGTAAAACAGAGGCCAATGAGAAGAGCAATTTTGGGGGAACGGTGGGACAAAAGCCTGAATGGGAGAAGATTCAAAGAGTGAATAAAGAAACTACTACTAGAAACTACTACTGCAAAAGTGAGCAAAGAAATGGTGTGGGTGGAGGGGGAAGAAGGGTTAAAATAATAAATTTCATTTGTGTTTTGTGTTTTTTTTTAAATGGAAAAATAACAGCAATGAGATAGCTAAAATATGTCATAAAACCATATACTTTTGGAAAGAATTCAAATAAGGCCCAAAGCAATCTAAAAGCAGAAGACAGTGGACACAGCACTCCCATTTTAGGTCTCTGTCCTTCTCCAAAAATAGAATGCTAAAGACGAAAGATGGTCATTTGGATTCTAACAGTCAGGTCCCAAGTGAATTACTACTCGGCTCTTTCTGTCTCGCCAAGTCCCACAAAGCACCTATAGCTCATTTCTATGACCTTGGTCAAGTTGCTTAACCTCACTGAGTCTCAGGTTTCTCATTTCTGTAAAGGAGAGAATACTTCATAATACTGTTGTAAAGGTTAAAGGACATAGCAGGTATTAAGGCATTCAGTAAACGTCAATTCTCTTCACTATCTGTCCCCACTCATGCCTCTTGTTCCCAAAGATACTGGTCCATCTTTTTAATGTTTCCCAATAGGCTTATGACTGGCACTTGGGGTAGAATAATTCTTCCTTGTTTAGAACTGCCCCATGTATTAGAGTATGTTTAGCATTGCTGACCTCTGCCTATTAAAGGCGAGTAGAATCCCACATTTCTTATGATACCCAAAACTAACCTCCATACACATTTCTAAACCTTTCAAAAGTATTCAACAATGCTTTAACTTTAACTGATAAACTTTTAAAAAATGATAGTTAATATGTACATATATGAAATGGTTAACTAAGCATATAAGACATTAGGTGATTATTTCAAAACAGAACTTAGAACCTCAAGGATGGAAGGTAAATCTTGCTAATTAACTAATTAATTCAATAAGTTAATTTTTAGATGTTGGAGCCAGACAGCCTAGTTTAAAATTCCAGCTCTACTACTTGCCATAACTGTGAGCAAGTTACTTAAATGCCTTATGGCTCAGTTTCCTCACCTATAAAATGGGACTAATAATACCTACTTCATAGAATTGTTGTGAGGATTCAGCACTTAGAATAATGTCTGACACAGAGTATACCACTACAAATGTTTGCTACTAACAATATTATTTAATATACACTGCAATGAGGGAAACAGATATTAACAATACAGTGACACAAAAGATAAAGGTTTAACTGTGACAAATGTTTTAAAGTAAAGGTGAAAAGTGCTATGTAAAAGTATAATGGGGTACTGATACAGTTAGAAAGCTTCCTAGAGGAAGTGGTGAGTTGAGAGCTGAAGGATAGATAATTATTCACTAGGTAAAAGAAAAGCATTTCAA
>PVJC01047296.1:0-12957 GCA_004026665.1 Murina feae
TTATGACCACAATTCTTAAGTAAGCAATGGGCTCCTTGAGATCTAATTTATATAAGAACTAGAGGCCCAATGCATGAAAATTCGTGCAAGAGTAGGCTTTCCTTCCCTGGCTGCCGTCACCGGCTTCCCTCCGGCACCCAGGACCCAGGGTGCTTCCCTAGGGCTGCCCACAGGCACCCAGGACCAGGACAGCTTCCCTGGCTTCCTCAGGAAGGACATCTAGAATGATATACAGAAGACAGCTGGTCTAATTAGCATATTACCCTTTTATTATTATAGATAAGAAGATTCTGTAAATGTCCTTGGATTGAGAATCTTGTTTGTTCCTCTCTTGATATGTAGGCTTCCTTTTACAGAATAAGAGGAAATCTTTTTTTTTTCTTTGTCAACTAACTGGATTTCAACATCAGCCCACAATTTCTCCACCAGGGAAGATAATAACAAGATAAAATACCCCTTCCAGAGGAACAAGGTTGAAGATAGCATAGATTTTATCGAGAAATTGCTTGGCACTAAAATTGACAGGAAATAAAAAACAAATGAAATCTTTAGACCAATCTCTGTTCTCTTGTGTTCTGAAATTAAATAAAATCTAAAACTGACTTCTTCACATTAAAATTAAAAGGATGAAAAATGGTCTGGCCCAGTAGGAGAGAATACCTCAAGTCTGGCAGACCTGTTAGTCTTCTTAGCATCTCCTCTTCCTGTCACGCCCTTCCCTCAAATGTTCCCCCAAAGAATCTACCCGAAGTGTTCTACCCTGATTCACTCTTACAGTTCAGCTATCGTCTTTATGGGAATTATTCCAAAAGTCCTGGCCTTTGTCTGGACGTTTAGCCAGTCCATCTCCACTAGAAATTTTCTCCAATTACCCCAACATTAATCTACATATGAGTAAGATAACTTTAACATGCCTTCCAGCCCAAAAATTCTATGACTGCATCTAAACTTTAATCCACCCCTTCATTTCAAATTGGCTGGCCTTTCTGCCCACCCTCCTCTGTCATGTCCCCTCATCTCAGAACTTCAGGGTCAACCCTCAGTCTTCTTCCCTCACCATGTATAAGGATGAGCACCTCATACATTCTTCATATCCATCATAAGTTTAGTGCTATGCGAAAAGCTGTCATTCAGCAAAGACTCAAGCTAAAAAGTATTTTTTTTAGCCATTATTCCTAAATTAGGCCCTCGCCCCCCCCTCCCTTCATCTCAACTGTCAGTATCTTTATTTAACTCTATATTACTCTCCCTCAAATTATTCCAACAGCCTACACTCTGGTCTTCTTTTCACCAATCTTTCCCTACTTAACCCATTCTCCCAATAGTTACCTTTCCTTCCTGAAAGTGATATTATGGCCCTGTTTAAAACCTTTGATGTTTCTCCATTACTCAAAAACTAATGTTCAGACTTCTTATCTGACATCCACAAGCCTTCATGATCAGGTCCAAATTACCTCTCCAACCATATTTCACTACTCTCTGTCATGCAACTTAGCGTACTTTCATGTCAGCGAACATAGCCTTTCCCTTTTGCCTAGAATGCTACCATGCTTCCTTCCCTCTTCCCTACTCCCCAACCTCATAACTTCTACCCTCACCCTCCACCTCTTCTGTGCATCCACCCGGACTAACACTTGTCATAGTGTATTACAATTACATACAACATTTGAACATTCTATTAAAGGGATCTCCTTAAGCTGGAACTCTGCCTCACTCGACCAACTCTGTCACACTGTTTGCAGGGGGCACATAGTATCTGTTGAATGAAATAGCTTAAATGTCCAAAAGAACAAACTATTTCAAAGTTTTTATTACTTTCTTTGGGAGTTTATACAATTTTTTAGCAATGCAGTCATTGCTCAAAACATTTTTGGGACTGCCTTCTGAGCTTGTTTACTCTCTGGAGAAGAAAACCAGTCCTCTTACTTTATACTCATGAAACATCTATCTCCAAAATAGTGGAGTGAAGTTTGTGTACTATTGCCATCCTCCACCCATCCCACTTCATCATATGGGTTTGCTCCAAGCAACTTCTGGCCCTTTTAAACAAGAAAATATTCCTTCAAAGGATGAAAACTGTCATCACTGACATTGTGCCACAGGAGCTTAGGACAATTTCTAACGGAAATGCCAGTAGCACTGCTGGAGTAAGTGTAGTATCTCATTGGATGGTGACAAGACCAGTGTGTGTGTTTAGAAATGGATTTTATTTTTTTCACTTCACCTTGATGAATATTTGTTAAATGAAATCATAAGAAATAAATGTGTCTCAGTTTCTCTGAATTGTAAAAAGGTGCCTAAGTCTTTCCATTGCCACCATGGAAAACTAAGCTTAATGACTATTAAATCGATTTCCATAGATTCCGCTTTTATAACTTCATTAGAATATTCTTAAAGCAGAAACGCCCTTCCCAAAAGCAGCCCTTTTCCAAGGAAACAGTTCCATCATTTAAAAGACTTATACCATGAATACGACAAAAGGTATATTTCAACATGTACTGAACACCTGCTGGGTGCCCTGCCGCACTCCAGGTGACTGAGAGGAAAGAGAGGAAAGGGCACAGCCATGGGATTCAAGCTTTCAAAATCACTTCCACACATCTTGCTAAATCACTGCATATACATAGTAACCACCATGCCTGGTGAGGCAGTTTACACGCATGGCTCTATTTTCCCTCCCGAATTGAATGGGCGCAGATCTATCCCTTTATCCTCAAGTTATCCCTGCGGAAGGGAGAAAGCTTGATCATCCCCATCACTGGGCTGGGAAAATTGAGGAAGCAGCACCCTCCGGCCAGCACCGCAGGCAGAAGACATCCAGTCCTAAGCCCGCTAGTTCAGTTAAAAGGAAGACTCAAACTCCTGCTCCTCCCCGCAGAAGCCTACACGACCCAGACACCGCCCCGCTCCATCTCCTGCGAGCCGCAGGTGCAGGCTCTGTAACCGTGGACAGATGAGGCGAAGAAGGGAGGTGGGGTGCGCTCGCGTGACCCCTCCGCGGGACCCCCACTCCCGACAAGTCAAAGCAACCCGAGGCCGCAGGGCCGGGGACCCCCTAATCCCCGCCCATGATGGGTACCTTCGAGTACTCCTGAGCCAGCTTCTGGTACTTCCCCTGCAACTCTGCGGAGGCCATGGCCTCCCCCGCCCCGTCCAGGCCAGGCTGCCCGGGCCGTTCAGCCCCGCCTCCCACCCCCAACCCCCTACACGCTCCAGTGCAGGGCTCCGCCAGCGCCCGTCCGCTTGGCCCACACCGCGCCTCCTCCTCCTCCACCTCCTCCTCCACTTCCGGGTTCGCCCAGGGGCGGGGCGACCGCCGGAGGCGGGGCCACGTCTTAACGTCACCGCCCCACCCTCCCGCGCCCGAGCACATGCGCGCGCAGCCTCGCTGGCTCGCCTGCGTTCAGGCCCTCGGACGAGGGGCCGCCATCTTGACGCATGGTCCAAGATGGCGACTTGGAACGGAGACGGAGAGTCGGAGTCAAGAGGGGAAGAGAACGAGGAGAGTACACAGAGTGGGCGGGGGACCGAGGAGAGGGCGGTGGCTGCGAAGAGCCGAAGACCGGAAGAAGAAACATCCTAAGTCTATGGAGAATTCTGGCCGACCCCCTGCCCCCTCCCCCGCTGTTTCCCATGGCAACCGTCTGGCATTTGCCGGTTACAGTTTTGGAGACCGGCTCCCGGAGAAAGACTTCTGTACTCCGCTCTCTCTGTGTCCGGATGTGGTAGCACCGGACATGCCTTGCATTGTAAACTCGCAGACCTCCCCCAAATGCATGACAGTTGCTGCCGCCACGCTCCCCTGCTGTGCCCCAGACAAACCTTTACTGTCTTACATTTGGACTTTGGAAAGTCTTTGTGTTCTTTCTCTACCCATTCCATCCGCTGCCCCCAGGCGCACACCCGAGCCGAGCCTTCCTCCGCGGGCTGGGAAAAAGCTGTGAAAAGGCCCGGGAGGGACGCCCGCCACGCGTGCACTCAGGGCGGACGTTAACGACGAACAGCTGCAGAACCAAAACAAGAAGCAGTCGGTCTGACATTCATGCCACTTGGGCTTGAATTAGAAGCCTGCCTCTGCTCATTTATTAAATAATTTTTGAGGACCTGATATATCTTAGATGTTATTCTAACATTGCATTTATTGCTACGCAGAAATGTTCACTGGTAGAGGAATGAAATAAACTCAGAGTATACGTTTGCCATACATTTACAACACGGCAGTTAAAACTGATGACTTAGATCTGAAAAAAAAAAAATATATATATATATATATATATATATATATATATATATATATATATCTCAACATGACAAAGTATTATTTAAAATCAAATTGCAGTATACTATAGTATGAACAGATATATTTAAAAAGCACTAAGCAATATTGTTCATGAACACATGAACATGTGTTAAAAATAGAGAAACAAGAACTGGAAGAGTACACATCAAATTCTGGAAAGTGGCCACTTCTAGTGAGAAAAGGAGAAAGGAATGGAATAGAACAAAGGAGCATAACTTTATTTTTATTTCATTTTTAAAGTAAATATGGCAGGATGTTAACACTTATTATTTCAGTAGTAGATCGAGGGATGTTAGTTATATCAGCCATTAGAATGCTTGACATTTTCTATAGTTAAAACTGTTTGTGCTTTCCTGGTTTCTTGTTTGGCTATAAATATGCCTTGGATTTTATAGTGAAAGCTGAGCTTGTATGCATTTTGCAGCCACTGTAATGTATAAGAGGATTAGAAATGTTTAAACATGTTTATATTTTTCTATTTGCTAATTAATAGCCATATCCTATTCCAAAAACTTTAAGAAAAATACTTTTATTGCTACTTTTTTCATCGAACCACCAAGCAGTGAAATTAAATATAATGCATATTTCCGTGGTTTGTAATGTAATGGGATTTTCAATCATTTAAAAATAAAATGATTGAAAATCCCACTATAAATATCTCAGAAATAACATTCCAAAGAAAGAATATGCAACTTTGGCTATAGAGCCTGTGTAAGCTCATTTTACTGAGTTTATAAATTTATTTTACATTGCTTAATCTAGTTATTCTGTCAGATACATTATTTTCAAATCCCATTGATGTCTGAATACATTAAAATTAAGACTCTCTTCCTCAAAGACATCATTAAGTGAGTGAAAAGGCAAGGCAGAGTGGGAGAAGATGCTTGCCACATATATATCCAACAGAGGTCTCATCTATGTACATAAAGAGCTCTTACAAATCATTAAGGAGAAAGGCAACCAAATGGAAAAGTGGGCAATAAACTTCAACAGGAATTTCACAAAAGAAGATATACAAATGGCATTAAATGTACAAAATGGTGGTCAGTTTCATTAGTAACCAGGAGGAAGTGAAATTAAAACCACAATAAGAAACCATACACACCCACACAAATGGCTAAAATTAAAAAGACTGACAAGTGTTAGTGAAGATATGGAACAAGATCAACTCTCCTAAAACGGTAGGAATGTAAACTGGAACAATCACTTAGGAAAAGAATTTGCTATTTTGACTTACCTGAAAAGACACTTATTCGTGATCTAGCAAGTCTACTCTTACATATACACTTAAAAAAACACACACACACACACAAAAAAAAAAACGTGTGCACCAACAATATCCATAGCAGTATTATTCATAAAAGCCAAAAAATGTCTATCATCAGAATAAAGATTGACCATATTATGGAACAATTTTATAAAACAACTGCAGGTACAATTAACTACTAGATAAATCAAATTCAGAACAAAAGAAGCCAGATCCAAAAACAATTATTTGTATGACTTCATTTATATAACTTTCAAAAAAGAGCAGAATTTAACTATAGGGTTTAGGGGTGCCTGCTTGGGTAATTAAACTAGAAAGAAAAATAAGGAAGTGATAACCATAAAGTCAGGAGCTTGATTACGTTTTGGAGGGAAGAAGGAAGTAACTATTGGGCTTCAGAGGCGATGGCAATACTCCAATTCTATGTGATAGATATACAGGTGTTAACTTCATGATAATTCCTCATGGGATACATTTTTGCTTTCTACACTTCTTTGTATGGGTGTTACATTTCACAATAACAGGTTGTTGTTTTTAAATGTTGATTGTCTCATATGCTTTCCAGCAATAGTTGCCCACCTATAAACATAGTATACTTGTGGGGAGTGGTGTAACTTAAAGTGGCTTGGAGTTAATGTAAATATGCAAGTTCTGTGATGATCACTAAAGCATTTAAGAACATACCATAGCTCTGACTGTTGTACCTCAGTTGGTTGATCATTGTTCCATGCACCAAAGGGTCACCAGTTCAATTCCCAGTCAGGAGTGGGTTGTGGGCTCCATCCCCAATGTGTGTGTGAGCGGGGCGGAGGGAGAGGGCATGTTTTAAAAAAAACAACAACATACTGTTTTAGGATTTTTCTTTTTTCAGTTGCAGGTGTCATAAACTGACACTAGATTGCACTCAAAGGGGACAAATTTACTAGAAAGGCCTATGGATAGATCACAGAATAATAGGAAGAAAAGAGGAGCTCCAGGACCTCAAGCGCAGCTTGGACCAAAGATCATAATGCTTCTGCAACGTTCATCCTCTGTGCTGTCTGAGCCAGGCTACCTTTACTGCTGGGTAGTGAGCACACAGCCCCCAGATCCTGAGCCAACAACTAGGTTGCTTAGTTCCAGTATGAAAAACAAACAAACGAAAAACAAGGAAGGTCCCCGCTGGCCCACCTTGGGTGAGGTACATCTCTGAGTCAGTCAGTTCTGTCATGAGTCTCAGGCACATAGGACGGGGAGGTCTGCTGGGAGAACCCCTAAGCCTAGGTGATGACCAAACCACGAGAGACTGGATTGCGCTTTCCTCAGAGGAAGGCTTCTGGCAGGTTAAGCAAAGCTGCAGTGCCCACTCCCCACTCCCACGCTCCCCTGAGAGGGAAAGGACAACACTCAAAACAAATGAGCCTTTTCTGAGAGGGGCTGTTGTACACGAAAAGAAAACTGTTTGGACTGAAAAGACTGGGAAATTATTGACTGGTGAATTAGGCTTTTCCTTTCAAATGGAAAGGAGACAGAGGAAGACCAGAACTGCCACAGAAAAGGGAAAAGCTCCATTTTCTCTACACATCTACACGTAGGATGAGTCAATTATGATCACACAGCACTAGCAAGAAAAAGTTTTGGAGTGTAGCACTCATACTCCATCCTGAGCAATAAAAGATCTGGATGAAACAAGACTTGAGGACTTCCTTGTGCATGGTGAAGGAATAATGATGGAAAACAGAACTGTTGACTATTAGTTCAATCTTGATGAATCAAAAATACGTATTAAATAAGGTGTCTTAAACCTAACCACACCCAAAATAATGTATTGGTCATTTGGGACCAATTTTCCATGGGAGCAATGTTATTTGCTCATTCAGTGTTTGTGGTGACTTGATAGAACACTGCTGCAGATAACGGGAATCAACGATATGTACATGGAGAGCAGTGTGGAACTTCCTGTGGTCACACACAGTCCTCAGTTGCTCCACTGGGTTACTTAGAGGAAGCTCAAGAAGGGCCTGTATGGCAGTCTTGTAAACTCAGAGACCTAAAGTAACTACAAAGGATGGTCTGAAATTAAACTTTAAAGCAGTTATGGTGGGCAGTTACCTCCTAGGCCAGTATCTTCACTGACAAGGTCAGCCTTTACCTTAACTGAGCCCATCTGTCTATTTGCATCTATGATAACATACTCTTGAAGTGTCTGGGTAACTTGTAACTTCTCTTGTTCTGGACCCCCTGGGGCACAATCTAATTGCTGGGCGCCAGGACAGATACCACAAATTCCTTCATTATCGTGTTAATTGTTCCTGCACCAACCTAAGTATGTGTCCATCATTTTACTTTTTATCCAATCCCAGGGGTTTCCCAGCTTTGCTTTCTCCCGCCTCTCTAGTCTATCACTAATGGATTTCATGTAACTCACCTAAGTCCCTTTCTTTTGATTGTAATGTATAAATACAGATGTAACCTGCCATTCTCTGGAGCATTATCTCAATTCCTTGAGGTGCTGCTTCCTGACGTATGTTGACAGTTTGGCTCAAATAAACTCACAAAAATTCTTTACAGGTTTCAATGGTTTTTTACATTAACATCAGTCTTTGAATGAGTATTATTTCATGGTACAATAGAGTTGTGTGTTTTCCATATTTACATACATCTGAAAATCAAGAACTTCTTTCAACCTTCAAAGCTCTACCTCCTGAAATCATACATTCTATTTCATAATAACCTGTGGGTATGTAGCAGCTACCACAGAGACATCAGTAGACCCACCAGCATCTCCCCACTCAACCAGTAAGATAACTAAGTAAAGCCCGCCCACCCTGGCTCAGTGGTTGAATGTAGACCTATGAACCAGGAGGTCACAGTTTGATTCTCGGTCAGGGCACATGCCCGAGGTGTAGGCTCGATCCCCAGTGTGGGTGTGCAGGAGGTAATCGATCAATTATTCCCTCTCATATTTCATGTTTCTGTATCTCTCTTCCTCTCCCTTCTTCTCTGAAATCAATAAAAATATGTTTGTTTTAAAAAAAGATAACAAAGCAAAGATTTTCTCTGGCCTGGTTTCACAATCCCCAAGGCTGGTCATCACTCTGGATTACTGAGATAATGGACAACAAATAGTGTTTATATAAGAAAAGGGTCAAAGAAGGTAACTTGGGTATATTGTCCTTGTTATTTATATTTTTAACTCAGTGGGAAATGCCTATCACTCTACCATGAAATTAAAAGAAAGAAGGTGAGGGGACTTTCCACCACATGATTTTCTCTTGAGCAGCTAGCTCCCAAGTTCAGGTTTTGTAAAGAGTACTCAGTGAGGCAAAATCTTTAGATTTGTAAATTTGAGGAACTTGACTCAAAATAGAAATTCTGGACTAGAGAGTTTTGTAACTCCTTCCTCAGCCGTACCCTCGTGCTTTGCCTATCTCTGTGACAGTGAGACACGGGAATGATGGGTTAGGCACAGAGCCCTGACATATCTTTTCCAAATCACAAGTTAGACAATACAGAAGCAGAACTAGAACCCAGGTCCTTGCCCTCTACTGTAGTCTATGTTTTCTCTATTAAGTGCCATGTGTGGGAATCCCTTTACCACTCAGCCTAAATGATCACAAGGTGAATGAGTCCTAGATTAGGGGGGAGGATGCCAAAGAGTGTATTGTACTCCTTGATGTTTGTTTGGACTTGTCCCTTCATGAAACAGATGCCATTAGAGCTGTTTAAAGGGAAAGGAGCAGGAGCAACATGTTAATATTTATCATCTTGATAATCTATTACATTTTGATATTAAAGAGTTGCATTTTCTCAAGCATGGAGCCTTCTCTTTCTCCATTCTTCTGCTCCTGCATCCTGATTTTGCCCTTTCTATTGGAGTGTTGCCCTGTAAACTGCCTGTAAAACAAAGGATGTGTATTGAAGAACAATGGGTGATAAAACTAGATATGGGAGGACAGGATGTACTGGCTTTTAAGTCTGGCCTTTTGGCAGGGTTTTGGGGAGAGGTAGAAGAGGTGGAAAGTAAAGATTTAACTTGAACATTTCTGAAAGTCCACTGCTGAATTCTGCAGTATGGGCATCCTCAGTGTGTGTGTGTGTATGTGTGTGTGTGTGTGTGTGTGTGTGTGTAGTAAAACATGCCTAACATAAAACTTATCATTTTTCCTACACAGTTAAATGGCATTAAGTAGATTCACCTTGTTGTACAATCATCACCACCATCCATCTCTAGAACTTTTTCATCTTTTCCAACTGAAACCTGGCATCCATCATTCTATTTTTTACTATCAATTTGACTACTCCAATATCTCATATAAGTAGAATCACACAATCTTTGCTCTTTTGTGCCTGGTTTAGTTCATTTAGCATAATATCTTCAGTGTTCCTCCATGTCATAGCACGTGTCAGATTTTATTGCATTTTAAGGTTGAATAATACACCTCATTTTATTTATTCATGCACGCAAAAACAGACATTTTTAAAATAACCATAGTCATAATGGGCATACAGTGGTATCTAATTGTGGTTCTAATTTGTGTTTCCCTAATGACTTGTGATGTGGAGCATCCTTTCATGTGCTTATTTGTGTGCTGCATTTTTAAAGATGCTTTACCATCACCCATTGTTTATTTGCTTACTCAACTGCAAGTCTCACCACCTTCTTCCTTGCCAGTGTCACACAGGGGAGGGAGAGCGGGGAGGTGGAGGAAGGCCCTGGTCTCTCTAACTCTGTAAGAGGACAGGCTGTGTCACCCTTTTCCACACCTCTACAAACAGTACCAATCACCAGTCTCCCCAAGGCAACTGGTCTCCTAACTGTGTCCTCCCTGACTCCAGGAAACTCTCCTCCTTGCCACAAATTGCTAGCTTCATAAATTAGAAACAGCTTCCTAGTTCTGTAGGAAAACACCTGGGCCCCACTTACCTCTCTCACATTCCACTTCTCTGTTGTGATTTTCAATCAGTATCCCCAGCACTCCTCTGCCCCTATGCATACTCCCTCTCTTGCTGTATGTGGCTTTCCTGCTCCCCACCACCTGCACAAATGCTTCTCTATGTTAACTTCTTCTTTCTTTTTCCTTTCTCTGATATCCTTAAGCATTGCAAAAATCTGAACCATTATTGGCACTAGAACCCAGGTCCTTTAATTTTCTTTAAATTGTAAATTGCGTATCTATACTAATATTCTATACTAATAAAAGGGTAATATGTTAGACTGGATAGACCAGATGTCTTCAAGTGTCCTTCCAGACAAAGCTTCAGCGGCTTTCAGGGCTGAGGGCAGGAGGCTGTGGCTGCCGGCAGTGGCAGCAGCAGCAGAGGAGTGATGAGGGCGGTGCCTTCCCCTGATTGGCCCAGTTGCCTCCAGCAGAGGAAGGCCAGAAGCAGCAGCAGCGGGGTGCTGGGGGCAGCACCTTCCCTAATCAGCCTGGTTGCCTCCCTCAGAGGGAGGCCAGACTCTGACTGCAGGGGAGCAGGCCTAAGCCATCAGTAGGACATCCCCTGAGGGCTCCCAAACTGTGAGAGGGGGCAGGTTGGGCTGAGGGACTCTCCTTTCCCCCAGTATACAAATTTTCATGCACCGGGCCTGTAGTTATACCATATTTAGACATGTGCCCTCAACTAAACTGATACATCTTTATGGCGAGAACTGTGTCTTATTCAGCCTTTCAAGGCAAAGATTATTTGAAACCATTAGATGAAAGGTTGATGGGGAAGTTTATAGCCAGAGAGGGATGAGGCTGCCACCCCCTGGATCCACTGATCAGTCATAGCATCTTAACTAAGAGTTGGGCAGCCATGCCACATGTGCTTTCCAGTGAGATGTGGGATGAACTACACAGCACCACATCTGCATTCTTGCCAAAGTATTTAAACTGAATCTCATCCAGGTTTTAGAGCAAACTAGTTTATAGGAAACCCAGAGTTAAAGGGACAAGTTAGAGACACTACAAGGAAGCTGAGTGATATATGCAGAATGTAGAACTAGGGACAACTGAAAAAGTGGATGAGCAGGGAGTGCTTATGAGAAGAGACTTGGGGTTTTCTTACAAAGTTAAATATACACATTCACTGTGAGCAGTTATTCTATGCAGGGGTATTTACCCAAGGGAGATGAAAATACATGTCCATGTAAAAATTTATATAAAAATGTTCATAGCAGCTTTTTTCATAGTATCTCAAGTTGGAAACAATCGAATGTCCAGCAACAGGGCTGCACATAAGCGAATTATGATACATACGTACAATGGGATACAACTCAGTAAAAGGAATGTGCAACAACGTGGATGAACCTCCAAAACATTGTGCTGAGCATGAGAAGCTATTCACAAAGAGGTACGTACTGTATGTTTCCATTTTACATAAAATTCTAGAACAGGCAAGACTTATCTATGGTGAAAGAAATTAGAGTGGGGGTGAGGGCCCGGGAGGAAAGTGATGGAAATGTTTTCTATCTTGATAAGGGTGTGGGTTATCTAGTAGATGCATTTATTAATACTCACCAAACTGGATGCTTAATTCCTGTGCATTTCACTATCCAGGGCAAAAGTAGGCTTACAGTTTTTCATATGGAAAATAATTTAATAATCAATAAACAAAAATGCAATAATAAATGCTGTTTTGCATACTCACAGCTGTAAATCTATTTTTGCTACATACCCTGTATATAAGGATAACTTAAGAGGGAAGGAGGAGAGGGGGGAAAGATGGAGATGGATGCTTTAAAGAGATTACAAATTTTTAGTGTGATGATGGTATGTGGTTATATACATTTTAAAAAAAGCCCAGTTTTTAGAAATGTATTCTGAAGTATAGTACAGTATTTAGGGCAAAGTGACATAACATTTGGGTTATAAAATTTAAGGGAAAAGAAAAACTAAAAAATTAGTGGTATATATAAAGCGAGAGTGATAAAATGTTGGTAACTCCAGAATCTAGGTGGTAAGTATATGGGGATTTATGAGTTTCATCTCTGTTTTTGTGTATTTGGAAACTTTTGTAATGAAAAAATATTGAACTGCCCTATACAAACAAAGAGAGAATGTAATACCCAGAATGTGTAAGTAGAAAGTATATGGGCACACTGTGGAGAACAGTATGGAGTTTCCTCAAAAAATTAAACATGGATCTCCCTTTTGACCCTGTGATCCCACTTCTGGGAATATATCCTAAGAAACCAGAAACACCAGTCAGAAAGGACATATGCACCCCTATGTTCATAGCAGCACAATTTACCATAGCAAAAATTTGGAAACAGCCTAAGTGCCCATCAACAGATGAATGGATTAGAAAACTGTGGTACATCTACACAATGGAATACTATGCTGCTGTAAAAAGGAAGGAGTTCTTAGCATTTGCAGGAGTATGGATGGAGCTGGAGAACATAATGCTAAGTGAAATAAGCCAG
>PVJC01047297.1:0-12913 GCA_004026665.1 Murina feae
ACTTATCTGCTCGAGATTTTGGAAATGAGTCAGTGAGGCAGCACCCGTGTTGGTCTTGCCTGAGACGGTAAGGAGGTTGCATCAGGCCTGCAGGACCCTAGGGGGCCTCGCTCACATGCCTGACGGTTGGTGCTGACAGATGGCGCCTTCCAGGAGGCCAGCCCAGACTCAACGAGAGGAAATCGTTTCACAACTTGATGGCAGGACCCGCAAAGAACTTGTAGCTATTTTTAATTTACCACGGTTACTAATGCTTTTTATTTAAAAAAAAAAAAAAAAAAGGATGTTAAAGGCCCTGGCCAGTGTGGCTCAGTTGGTTGGGCATCACCCCATTGCACCCGAAGGTGGCTGGTTCAATTAGAGGTCAGGGCATGTCCAGGTTTTGTAGGGGGCGTGCAGGAGGCAGACAATTAATATTCTGCTCTCACATCAATGCGTCTCTCTCTCCCTCTCCCTTCCTCTCTCTCTAAAAATCAATAAAAATATTAAAAAATAGGTAAATAAAAACAAAAAAAGTTGCTAAAGGTAGTAATAACTGCCTCTGAGGAATGATTGAAATAAGTGTGTTATAGAACATGAAAAATTCCAGAAAAACATGAGGAATGATTGTCAATGGGGTATCTTCCCAGCTAGAGAAAACCAGTGAGGACATCTCAGTGTACGTCTTTCCTGTGTGTGTGTGTGTCTTCTGTATGTTACATCTATTGTATATAAAACATTGTGAGCATTCCCATGTTATTAAATGTTACTGAATATTTTTGGAAATGTATTAGTTAGTAATTGCATGATTAAATTTTTTTTTAACCCATGGGAACTTAAAAAAAAATGTTTTTATTGATTTGAGAGAGAGAAAGAGAGAGACGGTGATGTGAGAGAGAAACGCCAACCAGTTGCCTCTTCTACTGGGGATTAAACCAAACCCGGGTCTGTGCCCTGACCAGGAGGCAGACCCACGACCTTGTGGTGTTTGGGATGACACTCCGATCAACCGACCCACGCAGCCGGGCCACCACGGGAATTCTTTTTAACTTTTAAAAATTTCATCAAATGAGTACGTGCCCAAGGCAAAGCAAGGCTTCTGGCAGCCAGTGCCCTCGGCCCACCCTGCCCAGGCCCAGCCCTGCGCTGTTTCTAGTTCTTCTGTCGGCACCCTCCTCAGCGCTGCACAACAACCTGCAGTGGCTGTTGGTTTGTTTTTCCGAGAAGACAATTGGAGACATTATCTTTTGACTCTTTCCTATGAAAGATGAGGTTTTAGCAGACCTAGACCCAGTGCAGGAATCTCTCTGACTGCAGCCCAGAGAGTGGCCACCCCACCTCCGCTTGGAAGCTTCCAGAGACGGCGAGCTTACCACCCCTCGTCGCGCAGTCCCCCGTGTTCGCGGAGGAGGACTTCCAGGCTTGTTTCAGTGTCAGATCTCTTTAGCCTGTTCAGTGCCATGAACCAAACCAGTCGTTCTTAAACACTAAGCAACTTAAAAAGAGCAAAAGATTCATCAACAGGGAGAAGGTAGAAGTGACACCATTGCACAGGCCTGTTCCGCCCGCCACCGCCCCACCTGCTCCTTCCTCCTCCCCTGGCTCCAGGCCCCAGGGAGAGGACTTTATGTGGAGGGTGTGATGTGATGGTGTTTCCTCTAACCTGGCTTCGCGGTGTGGGTGTCCTTGTCCTTCTCGTCTTGGTGAGCAGAGGAGCGGGCTTGGGCTGAGGGTGTCCTTCCTCACTGGCCGCACGTGATGTCAAGGGCAGGCTCAGATCTTGGTTGGCGCTTCCGCGCCTCCTGGCCATCAGGGGCGGAGGCAGCTTCCACTGGATGCTTTTCCTCAGCTTATTCTCCCCTCGGACCTGGGTAAGAAGGAGGCCTAACTGCTCTGTCTTCCGTAGGAAAAGCGTTTAAATGAGCAGCAGCGCCCTTCGGGCCGGATTGTGTTGACCTGTTCCTAGTTGTCTTTGATTTGTATGCTCTCTGAACCACAGCGCACTCGCCCCGTGAGCGCCGGACATTCACGTGGCCCTGGGAGCCTCTGTGAGGCAAGAACCTTAGTTACAACACCACACCGTGCAGAGGAAATGTGGCGGATATAGGCCGACACCCGCAGACACCGCTAACCCTTTATTCCAGCCACTGGACGTAGATCGTCACAAACAGCTCTAAGAAATCCTGTTTTTGTCAGTCCTTTCTTTAAAAACTTTTTTTTGAATTGTAAAAATATGCATAACTTAAACTTTACTATTTTAACCATTTTTAAGGTTCTGTAGTTCAGTGGCGTTAAGGACTTTCACATTGTTGTGCAACCATCGCCACCATCCATCCTCAGAGCTTGTTTCATCTTGCAGAACTGGAACCCGGTGCCCGTAAACACTAACGCACCATTCCCCCTCCCTCAGCCCCCGACAGCCATTATGTTACTTTCTGTCTCTGAGTTTGATATTGTGGGTACCTCCTGTAAGTAGAATCATGTGCAGTATTTGTCTTTTGTTGTGTCTGGTTTTTTTCACTTAGCAGAGTTGCCCTCAAGATTCATCCATGTTGTAAAATGTCAGCATTCCCTTCCCTTTGAGGCTGGATCCCATCTCATTGTGTGTATGTCACATTTTGTCTACCCATCATCCCTCTCTGGATGGCCATCTGGGTTGCCTTCACCTTTTGACTGCTGTGAACAATGCTGCTATGAACGTGGGAGTAAGGATATCTGTTCGGGTCCCCCCATTTAATTCTTTTGGGTATAAACCTAAAAGTGGGATTCACTTGGTAATTCCTTTTTATTTGCATTTTTAATTGATTTTTAGAGAGAAAGCAAGGGAGAGGGAGAGATAAACAGTGCTGTGAGAGCTATGTGAGAGAGAAGCATCATTGGCTGCCTCCTGCACACTCCCTACCGGGGATCGAGCCCTGACCGGGAATTGAACGGGCAACCTGTGGTGCGTGGGACGCCGCCCAACCCATGGAGCCACACTGACCAGGGCATGATGATTCGTTTTTAAAGTGTTTGAGGAACGGCCATACTGTCTTCCAAGTGGCTGCACCATTTTACATTCCTGTCAGCAACGCACAGGGTTCCCGTCCTTCACATCCTGGCTGGCACTTCTTTCTTTCTGTGTTTTTTTGACAACAGCCATCTAATGTGTGTGAAGTGGAATTGTTTTGATTTGCATTTTCTTAGTGAATAGTGACGTTGAGCATCTTTTCACGCGCTTCTCGGCATTGGCCATTTGTTTATCTTTTTCGCAGAAATGTCTATTTAAGTGGGAAGTTCCTTCTTATGTGAACAGCTCTGGCCTCACTGGGGCCCGCCCTCTGGGGTCACCCCTGGCAAGTGTGCTAGCTGCCCTCTGAATTCCTCTGGAATTCCCAGGGATCGGCGTCTGCTTGGGCTTCGGTTCCCAGGCTGTTTATGGCTGGTTGGTGGGTTCCTCACCTGTCTGTGCACCTCCCCCGGGAGCTGGTCTCCTCTGTGATGTTCCTTTTTAAGTTGTTGACGGCCTCCCCACAGTCAGAGTTGATACAGCAGCGGCACCGTCTCTGACTTTCCAGCCTCGGGTCACTGTGTCTCTGTGACTTGCTAGGGTGACCGTGTGAGCTCAGTCAGAACACTTGGCTTCTTCTCCCATAAGCAGCTGCAGAGTTTGAACTCCCCATCCTGTACGTGTGTGCTTCTGGGGGGACCCTCAAAACCCAAGGGGTGAATATATCCAAGAGAGAAACCAGCTGCTCCCCTCACCCTTTTACCCTCCATCCTCCACCCCCCTGAGGCCGGGCTGATGAGCTGAGCTTCAGCAGGTGCTGCCCCCTGGAGGCTGATGCTTGGCTGCACACGGGCTACGATCCCAGGGAGATTCCCCTTTTTGAGGGCAGGGCACTGAGTCTTAGGTCCCTGCTCCAGCCAGGAAAGGCAGGTGACTCACGAGACTGTCACTGAGGGCAGGGAAGGGCAGGGAGAAGAGGTTACTGACAGGGCAGCTGGGCACCAAGTAAGTCTGGGGTCCCCAAAAGCCCCTTTGCGAAGTGGGACAGGGTGCCCGGGAAAAGCCCATGAGACATGAGAGGGTTGTGTCTTGCTCCTACCAAATTCCTTTCACTTTGCTTCATATCCTGCTCACCGACACCCAGAAAATAGTGAGGGCTATGTGTGACAGGGAGAGCAGAGTGGACCCATTCTGGGGGATCCCAGTGGCTGAAGGAGGTGCTAGAGGTTTGCATTTGCAGGGCCTTTGGGGTGCCCCAAGGCCAGGGCTGGGAACTCTCCAGGCAGGTGAGTCTCCCTGGCTTGGATCCCAGGAGCTATTTAGAGGGGTGGGCAAAAGTAAGCTTACAGTTGTTCATATGGAAAATAATGCAGTAATTCTATCTAATAAAGAGGGAATATGCTAATTGACCCTCACGCCATTGCAAAGATGGTGCCCACAGCCAGTAAGGAAGGAATATGCTAATTACTGCCCCGCCCTCAAAGATGGCAACACCTACAGCCAATAAGGAGGGAATATGCTAATTAACCACCCCATCCCCAAAAATGGCGGCGCCCACAGCCAATAAGGAAGGAATATGCTAATTCACTGCCATGCCCTCAAACATGGCAACACCCACAGCCAATAAGGAGGGAATATGCTAATTGATTGCCCACCCTCAAAGATGGCGGTACCCACAGCCAATAAGGAATATGCTAATTCACTGCCACATCCTCAAAGATGGCGGCATTCACAGCCACAAGATGGCAGCGCCCAGTCCCCTCAGTCCCGCCGAGGCAGCAGGCATAGCCCAGGCCCCGCCGCTCCGCATGCCTGCGTCTGGAGTCCCCAGTCCCCTCAGCCTCTCAGCCGCCCAGGCAAGCCTCGGATGGCAGCTGCCCAGCTGCCCAGAGCTGCCTGAGGCTCCGGTAACCAGGGCTGGCAGAGGCTTTCGCTGCCGGCAGTGGTAGCAGCAGAGGTGTGATGGGGGTGTTGCTTTCCTCTGATCGCCAGGTTGCCTCCCACCTCTGAGGGCTCCCAGACTGTGAGAGGGGTCAGGCCGGGCTGAAGGACCCTCCCTCCAGTGCATGAGTTTTCATGCACCGGGCCTCTAGTTAATGAATAATAATGAAAGAATAAACTCTGTTTCACGGACTCACAACTGTGAGTCTGCTTTTGCCCTACCCTGTATTGTCATCTACACCCTCTGGCCCTGCTATTCTGGGAGTGCATTTGACAACAGCCCCTCCTTATTGAGCTCCTGCCTCTGTGTGAGCCACACCACTGCTGCAGGCATCTGTCTCCCCCCAACCCGCAGCCACGGCTCCCATTACTTTTCCCGTGAAATTCAAACTCCTGAGCATGTGCAGAAGGCCTCCTTGGGCTGCCTGCCCCCCACCCTCCCAGCTCTGCTGCACGCCCGGCTCCCCTTCACTTACCTCATTCCCTCCGGCTGCACTGAACCTGGCCCAGCTTCACACACATGTGCTTCCATCTTCATGCCACTTAGTCCTCTGGTCAGCTCCCTCTTCCGTCCAGCTTATCTTTGCATCACCTCCTCCTACATTCCCGCTGCTGGCCCAACCTGTCTGCATAGCTCAGAGGTTCCTTTTCACAGATCTGTAACATCTCAAAAAGGACCCAAGAAGGTCATCAGCTTTTTTAAAATCCTCCCCTGAGGGTATGTTCATTGATTTTAGAGTGAGAAAGAGGGAGAGAAGAGAAACATTGATTCATTGCCTCCTATACCTTCCCACAACCTAGATATGTACTCTGATTGGGAATTGAGCCCATACCAACCGAGTCTCCCAGCTTGGGCTAAGGTCATCAACTTTTAATTTTGCTGAGTAAGGACAAAAAATTAAGCAATTAAGGAAAAAATAGCTGTGGCTATTTACCATCACCACCCTCCTTTCCTATATAATAAAAGGCTAATATGCAAATTGTTCATTCAACCGGGGGGCAGGACTGGCCAGCCAACTGCCCTCGTCACCCCTGCTAGCCTGCCCAATCAGCCCCATCTGTGCACGAATTTGTGCACCGAGCCTCTAGCTATTTCATAAAAGAGAGGATGAAATAGGGTGTGAGCTAAGACTGTAGGACACTTTGGCAACTTTACTTCAACTAGGTATCCACATCACCTTTTCTGGATGTTTCTCCTTCGGCCTCAGGCCAGTAGACTTCTCTACATACCATCCTCGGGGGTGTTGAGACCCCACTGGGAGACTGTGAGCTCCTCCTGAGGTTTTTGATTTTTCCCCCCTGGAATGGTGGAGCAGTGATTAACTGTCTGGTTGGTGGTTTACAGGGTGTGAAGGAAGGTGTGTGAGGCCAAGGGAGGGAGTGAGCATGTGCAGAGTGGAAGGCATTGTGGGTGGTTGGCCTGTGTGTGTCCTGGTCTCTCCCCAACCCTGCCCTTCCCATGAGTGTCTGGTTTTGTTGTTCATCCTTCTCCCTTGTTCCCTCATCTCTCTGCCACTCAATTGCCTCCTTTTTCTTTGTTTTTTCTCTTTTAATTCTCAGCCCACTCCTATTTTTCCTCTCTGTTCTTCAACCTGCGAGCCCTATCCAGTAGCGCATATCTTAACTTGTCATTATATACCATTTAAAAATTTTAAGAAAAAAATGTATTATGTTCTCTTTCCCCTAGTTTTATTGAAACACCAGAGGGCCAGTGCATGACATTTGTGCACTCAATGGGGTGGGGGTAGGGGGTCCTTCATCCCGGCCTGTGTTGTTTCATAGTCCAGGAGCCCTTGGGGGATGTCTGACTGACGGCTTAGGCCCATGGGGAGTGGGCCTAAGCCACAGTCGGACATCCTTAACGCTGCCATGGAGGCGGCTGCTGTGCTCGCCAGCCATCGGCCTGGCATGTGGCTGAGCAGTGCTCCCCTGTTGGAGTGACCATCAGGGAGCTGCTCTTGCATTGAGTGTCTGCCCCCTGGTGGTCATTGCACATCATAGTGACCGGTCATTCTGCCCTTTGGTTAATTTGCATATTACCCTTTTACTATGTAAAATAATGGACCTATAACATTGTATGATCTGATGTATGTATATATTGTGAACTGATCACCACAGTAAGTTAACTTAATCCATCGCCACAAGTGGTTACAAATTTTTTTCTTCTGAAGAGAGCTTTTATGATCGACTCTCTTAGCAACTCTTGATTATACAATACAGTGTTATTAACTATAGTCACCATGCAGTACCTTACAGCCCAGAAGGTATTGTGTTCTCTGTTCCTAATTTTGAGAGTCGGGCCAGTTTTTAAACAAATATTATTGTGTTCCAGGCCAGTGTTAGGCACTTTTAGTGTGTAATCTCGGGTGATCTGTGCAGGAGGAAGCCACTCCCTTGCTTAGAAATGAAGAAACAAGGACTAAAAAGAGGTTAAGGGTCTTGACCAAGGTTACACATCCTGTATGAAGAAGGTCTCTGCTGTCCTTTATATTGAATTTCTGTATTCCGAAACTCAAGCGAGTAAACCCAAACCAATTTTCAAATTAATGGAAAAAAGTTTCTTGTTTTAGACTCTCGTATGGAAAAAAAACCCACAACACACATGTGGTCTTCTATTAATCTCATTTATTAGAGTATGGCCATTCTTTCATATATATATATATATAAATGGCTAATATGCAAAGTGTCCTCGCGGGAGTCCAGGAGTTCGATTTCTCACTGTGATGTGCATTGACCACCAGGGGGTGGCGTGGAACGAAGGAAGGCCCCGCCTGGCAGCCGGCAGCCAGGGAAGGGAGGCCCCAGCCACCAGCTGGAAGGCCCCGATCAGCCCTGATTGCTGGCCAGGCTTAGGGACCCGACCAGTGCAGGAATTTCGTGCACTGGGCCTCTAGTTTATTATAAATATAATAGTACACAGGGGGCAGTGAATCATAGTTCCTTCCCCTCTTTCACCCAACATGGCAGTGAAGTCAGGCATTAGGAAATATAAAATACGTGAGGAGAAATAGAAAATACTTTTGCCTAAACAGGAAAGGAACGTGCTCCTCAATGCTAATAACTTCCCACAGTCTTTGTGAGTCTCAGTGTCTTTGTGAAACGGGGTAATAGTGCCCGCCTCGTGTGATGCTGGGAGGGCGAAATGGGATGCTAATACAGGCAAATGAACTATTTGGAACGGGTGTGTAGTTACCCTCAAAAGGTTGGTGCTAGAAATATTAGTGGCATTTCATTAGTATGCTGTTAGCATTATCAATCTTCTCTTCGTTGAGCCCTAATTTCTTCATCTGGGAAATAAAAATGATTATTAATAATGATGCAACAGTTGCTCCACTTTCCGTCTCAGGGGACAAAATGGTCTGAATTAGGGGCCCCCCTGGTCATCTAGGGAGATATTTAAAAAGTCTTATGTTATGTAAGACAGTTTTATTCTGCACTAGAAAACTTTTGTTCATTCTGGTAACATTCCTGGGCTATTTGAAATAATACCAAAGTAAAACCCCCGCTTTGCCCCTGGGAAACGGAGTCACCAAACGTTAAACGCTCTCATGCCACGATGGGGTCCGAGCTGAGGGGAGAACCTATACAGGTCTCCCTTTCTTCCTAAAACCTCTCTCTGGGTTTGGGGAGTCTTTTAAAAACCCTGATGTCTGGATCCTATTCCAAGAATCTGAGGCCATAGGTCAGGGGTGGAGACTAAAGGCCACAGGTAAGGCTGAGCGTGGCTGGGTTTGGGAACCATTGGGCTGAATGACCATTCGTGGTCGGCCCTTATTTCCTAAGTAGTGCTGCCCCGTCTCCTGGTGTTTGCTTTCATTCTAGCGCCCCCATACCCTCCCTCTGTCCTTCAGTCACTTTCTGCTGTGGTTCTGTCCTTTGCTGGGCTCGGCTGAGAGGAACACAGAGGAATAAGGGTCCTTCCCATTTATTCTTGGTTGATTTGGGGCTCACTTGCTGTGTGACCTTGGACAAGTTGCTCTCCCTCTCTGGGCTCTTTTCCTCTCTGCACAATGGGAAGGAGGTGTGAACATGCATGTCTGTCTTCTCCGTGTGGTGTTCTCTCCTGGGTATGGCACACTCTCCTCCACCTCTTACTAGTGACTTTGCTCCTGGTTCAGGGAGGCTGGACATCTTTGCATAAACCATTTCTCTGGTGTTTTTAACTTCTTGGTGGAGAAATGATAAACTGGAAAGAAAATACTTTGAAACGTCAGAGCGTTCTACCCCGTCCTGTTTCAGGTCCTGGTCCCTTGGGCCCACGCTTGCTGCTGAGCCTGGCCTCAGGTCACACGCGCACTTCGACTCTCGGCCTCCTGCTGCCCTTGAGGTTTCTGCAGAAACACTGTTCACACGGAGGCAACTGATAGATGCTTTTCTTTCATAGGGATGTCTCTCTCTCTCTCTCTCTCTCTCTCTCTCTCTCTCTCTCTCTCTCTCTCTCTCCTTCTCTCCCTTCCCTTCTCTGGGATCAGTTTTTTTAAAAAGCTGTTATAAAATATGGTTATATCATCATTTATGCAGCTAGACCCTTATGGTTAGGTATTTGGTTAATTCCAACATTATGTCCTTTTATTTATTTAAAAAACATTTTTTAAAAATTGATTTCAGAGAGGAAGGGAGAGAGAGAGAGAGAGAGAGAGAGAGAGAGAGAGAGAGAGAGAGAGAAAGAGAAACATCAATGATGAAAGAGAGTCACCAACTGGGGATAGAGCCGTGACCTCCCCGGTTCATAGGTTGCCGCTCAACCACTGAGCCACGCCGGTGGGCGCAGCATTATGTCCTTTTAAATAACATTGTGGTGAACTTCATTCTGCTTCTGCAGCCCATCAGACAGGACTTGAGGGTCAGATAAGGACGAGTCATTAATAACGCTTCTTCTGTCCACAGAACCCACGGGGTTTTCAACTGCGACCACGGGGGAGGTGTCCTCCACGAAGGTGAGCTCATGTTCTTGTCAAAGGGTCAACGCCTATCGGTTAGCGTTGTGGCTGGCACCGGACAGAATGTGCTTTAAATCTCAGCTCTGCCACTTACTGGCAAGGGTGGCTGTGGGCAAACTCTGTCCCTTCGAAGGCTCTGTAGGACAGGGCAGTGGCAGTTCTCGGTCCGGGGCTTTTGTGAGGTGCAGAGCAGCGTGGGGTTGGCTCACAGAGCTGCGCTGCCCAGCCAGTGGATGCTGGTTCATCCCTGAGCCTCTGGACACCACGGAAGGCTTAGTGTGCGACTCCGAGTCAGTTCCTCCGAGCCCTTCCCTGTGGACTCCGTGTCATAATGATCTGGAAAGAGGATTACCGCTGAAGCTGCTTAAACAAATCCTCGCGTAATCCAATTTCCCGCCCAACAGCATCTCCTCCATTGCCCCCAGTTCCCCAATGCTCATCAGGGAGTCTCCACGCACCACCATCAGTGCCGGGCTAGCCAGGACGGGCGGAAGCAACTCCGGGGTGAAGTCCAGGCCCTGGGGCCAGAGAGCTCCCAGCACAGGGTGTCGGGGCACTGACTGACCAGAGCCTGCCAAGGCCCCAGGCCCTGAGCCTTCTGTTTACTGATCATTGATCCTTACGTGAACTGAGAGTCAGGGAGGAGCACTGACACCCACCTGCGTTAAGAAATCTGCCCACGGTCTCAGCGCTAGTGGTGGTCACAGAGCTGGGATTCCAGCCTGTGGTTTCCTAGTCAGTGGTGGTACCTGTGCCCTGGCACCAGACCCGTAAGACAGCGTAAGCTCTTGGTGGAGTGGCAGGTGGGAGGAAATCCCCACCTTGAGTAGGTAAGGTGTAGGTGCGGATGATGTTGGAAGTGACAGGTCAACACTGGAGCGGTACATGAGATAAAGGAATGGTTTGGTGGGGGGTCGGGGGGCAGGGAGGGGGTTGGGGAGGTGCCTGAGCTGGGTCCCAAATGAAGGTGGAACCCACAGACTCGGGCTCATAGTGAGGAATGTCTCTTATTAGGTGCCTACCACCAACAGAGACGATGACAATGTCTCCTCGAACTATCCTGCCAACACGACGAGCTTCCCAGGTGAGCACAGGATCGTTCTGTATTCCTGTGGCCTAAGGGGCACCGAAGGCTTGTGACTCCGTAGAAAGTGCCTTCTTATTTGGAAACCAGGGGCCTGATGCACAAAAATTTGTGCACTCGGCCGGGGGGAGGGGGGTCCCTTAGCCCGGCCTGTGCCCTCTCGCAGTCTGGGACCCCTTGGGGGATGTCTACCTGCTGGCATGCCTGGCCAGCCTGGGTGAGGGGCTAATGGCTATTTTCAGGCTGTCCACAGACCCTTCAGGGTTCGGGTCCCTACTGGGGTGCCTGGCCAGCCTGGGTGAGGGGCTGAGGGCCATTTTCAGTCTGCCCATAGCTCCCATTGACCCAAGGTCCCAGCGAGGCTGGCTGGAATCAGGTTTCTGGGGTTTATTTATCTTCTATAATTGAAACTTTGTTGCCTTGAGCAGAGGCCTAGGCAGGCAATGAAGCCTCCTGTTTGCTCTAGCTCCATGGCTGCCGGCTGCCATCTTGCCTGGGTTAATTTGCATGCAGCTGCTCTGATTGTGGGCGTGGCCTGGCTGGTGGGCGTGGCTTAGCTGTAACAGAGGTAGGGTCAATTTGCATATTATTCTTTTATTAGATTAGATGTTGGCAGGGGGCCAGTCTGCTTCATGGAAAAGACCAATGGCAGACACATTCCCTTATCAGCTTGTGTGTCCGAGGCTGGCATTGTTAGCTAAGGTATTGTGAGGGGAGCGCAAGGATAATGAGACAGATGTGAGCCATTTCACAACTGGCACTTACCAGCTTGGAGTGGGGCCACGGCTCAAAGGAAGTGTCCTCATCTCATCCGAGGCCCGAGGGCCAAGTGGGACTGGAGGGAAAAGGGGTGCAGTGAAGGTGGGGAGAGTGTTCTGGGGGAGATGCGAGCCATGTGCGGAGAGCCCGGGGCCGGGGAGGGCGGGGAGTGGACATGGCATGTGGAAAGCGGATGAAGACCCTGTGGCTGGGGCTCGAACACCAGGCGGGGAGACAGGCAGGAGAGGACGCCCCGGGGAGACGCTGCACCCAGACACTTGATTTAAAGCGCCCGGGCCTCCCTGGCATCGTCCTCAGTGGAGCTGCCACCAGTGAGGCCCCCAAAGCTTTCTGCTTCTTGCCCCCATCTGTGCCTTAGGGGGCAGGCCGGGCGCCCCTCGGAAAGCCACTCTGAAGGGCAGTGGGAGCCTGTGGCTGGCCACGGGTGCTCAGTTCTGAGCTTGGGGTGTGTCTCTTGCCCAGAGGCAGAATCCCGGGGTTCGTCGGACTCTGCTGGGAGTGGTTCTTCCCGCGTGGCTTTGGCCAAAACGCTGGCAGAGGCCTGCGGGTTAGCAGAGCTGTTTCCTCCTCCAGGCGAGGTTCCTGGGAGACTGATAGCTCCAGCCAAGCGGCTCATTGTTTTCTCTTCCTTCTGCTCCTCCTCCGCTTCCCCCTCCAGTGCAAGAGTCTCCGGTGCCACTGTACACGTTCCTGGTGGCTGGAGGGAGCCTGGCCTTGGGAACACTCCTCTGCATTGGCGTCGTCCTGAGGTGAGAGGGGTCCTGGGGGGCGGCCCTGGGTGTTCGCAGACTTCGCCTGTGCTGGGCGGGGGCCGTGAGTGGGAGAGCCACAGATGGCTCAAGATACACGTGTTTCAGAGGTGGGATCGATAAGGTGCGATGTCAGTAGATGAGGAGAAGGAAGGAGACGGAGGAGTCAAGGCTGACCCGCAAGTTTCTGGCTTTGGCAATTGGGTAGATTGCGGGGGGCGGGGCGGGGGGGGTCACGCATTAAAATTGGAAACGCTGGAGGGAGAATGACGGAGTGAAAAACGATGATGCTGGTTTGGGACCCCTGAGCCTGAGCAGACAGTTCTGGTCATTGCTGCGCGCAGATGCTGGTGGGAGCCGTGTCGGGGAATAAGACCAGTGGCTGTGCCTGTGGAGCCCAGGGCTCGGACGTGGGAAAGTGGAGAGGAGGAGGAGGAGGAGGAGGAGGGGA